>DWPV01008083.1:0-10242 GCA_018251915.1 Urbanus proteus proteus
GAGGATTATCTTATCAGGGTTTCATTACAGACGTCCATGGGCGGCAGTGGCCACTTACCATCAGATGGACTGCATGCTCATTTGATATTTCTGTGTTTTAAATAAAGTTAATTGGGGACATTATAACTAACAATAATTTAATAATCCTATCCTAATTATTATAAATGGAAATGTCCGTTTATTTGTTTGTAACGCCTTCATGCCTTAACTGCTCAATTGTTATAAAATTTTGCACACACATAGTGAGGGGTCCAGAAAAGGACATAGAGTACCTTTCATCCCAAAAAAACGTACTTCTCACGAGGGATTGAAAAGTAACTTTTATACCTACGGCCTCTTCGTGCGAATGTACACATTAGTGCCAGCGAAGCAGCTGGTAAAAACTAGTTACTTTATATTTTTTTTATTATCTAATTATATTTTCTGTCAACAGGCCTCAAGGTGACCCATTACGAGCGATCATTCGACCAGAATGAGGAGCTGGGCCTCAATGATATGAAAACAGAAGGTTACGAGGAAGACAGCTGAAGTTAAAGAAACAGAGAGAAGGAAGTTGATGTAACCAGTCTTTGAATAAAAAGCCTTATTGTAATCTTAGACCAAAATAGAAGTCTCGGGGAATATTACTGAAGAAAGTTTTTATATAAATAACAAAGTATTTTTATAATTTCGGACTACTACAGTCCCTCCTTTTCTGTCTTATAACAGCAGTGTAGCGCTGCTGTGTTCAGGCCTGAAAGGTGTGGTAAGGGAGACATACTTATCCGAGGCGTTCCAACTCAGTCCTCAGGGGTAGCATCTATGGCCAATCTCATGTAAGACTGTGATCTTATCTGAGGTCGTACGGATGTCCATATGGCAGTGGTCACTTACTATCTGGTGGACTGTATTCTCGCTACTTCAACTATATTATAAATGAATTTGCAATTTTATTTTATTCGAGACATTTTTTGGTCTAAGAACCGTTGAATTTACGCTTACAAGTGTATATGAAAGACTGAAGTAAATCTTATTTAATGAGCTTTCCTATAGCATTTGCAACTTCAGAGAATATTGTAATCTCTCAGTGATGCATTTTTCCATTAACCACATTGTTGATAATAAAATATAGCTTTTTATGAGAAAACATACTGTTGTAAGCTTATTAAGCTTTGGTTTTGTACATTTATTATGTAAATATTGCAGTTGAATAATGTAATTATATATTGATATGTTAATGGCTGTTGTTTTATTTATACCTATAATAATACGATTATAATTTATAGAAAGATTCAGTAAATCGTTTTTGTTGTGAACCGCTAAAGAGTGGAATTCACTCCCGCCTTCTATTTTCCCCGACACATACAATCTGGAATTGTTCAAGACAAGAGTGAATAGGCTTCTTCTAGGCAAGCGTGCTACATCCTGGGCTGCATCTCACTCTACAAGTAAGATCGCAGCCAAACGTAAGCCTATTGTGAAAAAAAAAAAAAAAAAAAGGACCTCATCTTATCTGGGTTTGATTACAGATGTCCATGAGCGGCAGTGGCCACTTACCGTTCGGTGGACTGCATGCTCGTTTGCTACTTTGATCATATAGAACTTCATGTTCAAAAAGAATATGGGTTCTACATATCTTAGACTAAAATTAATAGACGCATAACTACTAATAACTTACTAAGATGAACTTTATAAAATGAACGAAAGAAGTGCTTACTACACTTTTTGAAGAAAAAATGTCTCAGTTATTTTTAAAATACATAATTATTTAAAAATAACAGAGGGATGGTACTCTCGCGACGGGACCCACAAGGGCGTAGAGCGCAAGCTAATACTTTTTTCAAAAATTAAAGTAGCCTATGTTATGCCTTATTATTCAGCTATCTTTCAGTGAAAGTTCCGTCAAAATCGGTACATCTGTTTGGAAGAATACCTCAGTCAACACGTAGACAAAAAACATTTTTGTTATCATGTATACTTTCATATACATTGAGTAAAAAGTTATTTTGAAATTACAAACACTTCAATTTTATTTATTTGTATAGATGGTAACGAAACTTATCGAACATTACAAAAAAAATCAGTTACGTTAACTACAACAGCAATTAACTTGAATGCGGTATAGTTTCATATAGTCATAGTAACTGGTTTCTCATAATTCTTGGTTGTATATTAAGGTGTGTGTTAGTCACGGTTCCTGTATTAGCTCTCACCTCATATATCACCCGCGATAACGTCATTACGGGTATAATTAATGGCAACACTTGCCTTATCTGTTTGTTTGCACGTGTGGTAGAGTGGCAATTTTTTGTTTGTGTATTACTAACAATAAATTAGTATGAACAGTGTTAAGTTTTATACTGTTAGGAAAGCGGTAAGCCATAGTTGTTTTTACTTTCATTCATCATATTGGAATTCGTTGAAGATTACCATATTTAACAAGAACCATTCTTGTATAAGTAATTATATCTTAGAAATGGTCAAATGATTTGGATATTTGCTTTCTCTCCATAAACAAAACTTGTTACCAGGTGATAAGTAATTGACGATAAAACAGATTTCTGTAATTACTTTACCTTAAAGAAAATATAGATTGGATTGTATATAATTTCAGACAGGTTCAAATTCCGTTTACGCAAATATTGAAAATATTTTCGTTTATTAACTACCTAAATACATTATGTCAAGATATAATAACATGAACATGCACAGTTAAAGTTGGGTAGTTGTTTCAATAATTTTCATAACAATGTTAATATATATGGATTTATATTAATGTTGTTTCGACAATATGATGGTTCTATTACTATTTGCCAGGTGATAAAACAAGTATATTTCGAGCTTCTGATAATGACAAATGAGACGAATCCAGCGAGACTTCATATATTAAAATCCGTCAAGCCGTTTAGGCTGTAGGATATACCAAAGAAATAGACATACATACATACATACGCTCGAAAAACATTAACCTACCTCTTCTAACGCAGTCGGGTAAAAAGCATAATATATTAATAACTAGGAAATATTTATCATATTTCAATGTATCACCGTTTAAATAGTTAACAAAATACATTACAACGATATGAAAATACTCGGATAGGAGCCAAATATGTAAATTAGTCAAAAGTTCGGTACTAAAACAAACGTTAACTTTCCTTGTTAAAATTACAATGATTTCATATACTGTATTGTTTTTTATTTTGTTTCAGAATATATCCATTTTGGTGGTGTTGTTGTACAGTTGGAGAATCGGCGTGAATGCGAAGAGGTATAAGGAGCTGGATGATGTTTATTATGGTGAGTTTAGTGCTAATATTTAGCCTTAGTCCTTATAAAAAAACCGACGAAATTGTGACCATGTCTGGAGAAAAGAAGTACCAAGCTTAAGGAAAGCTTATATCCAGCAGTAGTGCTCATAGGTTATCTAAGAAGAAGCTAGAAAAGATATTCTGTAATTTCTCGCCGTATTTCTTACAAATATTGTGAGCATACCTACGCCTTCTACGCAAGAGTTCTAAAAAATCTCTACTTTACAATTAGCGCGCGCGGTGGACCATGAAACACTCACACACAACAACACTCCTTACATAACAGTGGAATAGCAATAGGTTGATGACGATTACCCGGTTAATACTTGACGTCTTGATCGTTGACGCTGATGATGGTTGTTCCCAAAACGTGTTTCCTACCAAATAATTAGTGATCACAATAATGATCTACCACGAAAAAGCATATCCAAAATAGAAACTCAGTGGTCCATTATCATGTTTAAAATTTTATAATGCATATAGCAACAAAACTTGCCAGCTTTAGCCTTAATATTTCTACATAAAATATTTACTCAAAAATACGTATATTTGTTACATGAATATTATTTTGGTTGTTCTGCTAATGGTCAATATGTTAAATGGTTATGTTACACATATCCGTAGATGTAATCCCTAACAAGTGAGGACTATTACGTGAGCTCGGACAGGTGTGTTGTTCGGGGAACTAAGTAATTACATACACACATGCTCTTTGGAGCGAGTGGTAGACTCGTTTACAAGGTAGAACATGACATATTGAAAACGCAGACATAGCAGAAAGCTGGTATATTTACACGAAGATCATGTACGATACCTCCATTTCTATAAAAAAATTACATAAGTAGAACCCCGTGTGGATCGACTCCGGCGTCACCATCGCCACACCTATTTCTGCCTTATAAAGGCAGTGTTAAGCGCTGCAGTGTTCTGGCTTGAATGGTGTGGTCAGCGAGACAGACTTATTAGAGGCGTTTCAATTTATTCTTCAGGGATAGCAACGCATTTATGCCTAGCCTCAGATAAGAATGTGTTCTTATCTGGGGTTGATTATAAAGGTCCATGGGCAGCAGTAGCCACTTACCATCAGGTGGACGGCATCCTCGTTTGCTACTTCCATGTTATTAAAAAATACCTTTTGTGAGAAATAAAAGTTTTATATTCGATTGCAGAGTACGATATACAAATAAAGATTGAAGTACTAAATGAGCATTTAGTCTTATGGTATGTGACCACTGCCATTCATGGGTAACAACTCCAGATAAGAATAAAGTTCTAGTTGAGGTCGTCCTAAGATGTATTAGGACATTGTCTTAGTATTTGACTTCCGATGAGTAGGTAACTTACCGTAACATTTAAAACCAGACCTCAGTAGCGCTTATCACTACAATAAGGCAGAGATTAGCATGGTGACGGTGCTTCGGAAGTCAAACGTCAAAAGTTTTACCACTTTAACAGTAACGAATTTACTCATTTTATTATTTTTATATAGAATACTTTGTTTAGAAGTTATATGGTAACTTAGTATACGTTTAAGGGCGCTATAACTTCTAAGTTGTTCCTATTACAAACAAAAGACGTTTCAAAGACTTACCTTGGTATATAGATTCAGGTTATGCTTAGTAATGTTTACGACGTGCTTCTATTCAAATACTCGGGAACGTTTCTCCATAACATATTTATGCAGCCGCGTTTCCCGTTTATGTCCGACGCCTGAGGTGGTATTGTGTGGAATAGGGTTCACACAACCAATAAATAATTAGGTTTTAATATATATATTTTTAAGATATCATTTAATTAATTTTGGTGGTGGTTGGTAGAAAAAATACCTCTAAGATTAAATAATTGATAAAAAACATTGATCTATCCGTTCAAAGTAGTGGCAATAAAGCATAGAAATAGTATAAGTATCGATAAATAGTTAAAGGTGGTAGAACTCTATTTAGTTCGACTACGGCGACACCACCGCCACACCTATTTCTGCCTTATAACAGCAGTGTTCAGCACTGCTGTGTTCTGGTCTGAAGAGTGTGATAAGGGAGACAAACTTATCCGAAGCGTTGATGTCCTCAGGGGTAGCAGCGCATCTGTGGTCAACCTCAAGTAGGACCTTGATCTTATCTGAGTTTGATTATAGATGTCCATGGGCGAAAATTGCCACTTACGATCAGGTGGACTGCATGCTCGTTTGCTACTTTAATCATATAAAAAAAGCCTTATAAAAATGTCTAAAACATGTTAATTGCGTAATATGAAATCCATATTTACAAACGTTTCCATAATTATAACGTCGAAAAATCAGATCCTGGGTTATAACCCGGAACCTGCTAATGTTTATAAACTGTCATAGCTGGCGTTAATCTATATAAAAATAAATCTATTAAATAATTTAAAATAAAATGTATGTTAAATAAAATAATTGACTAAAACTTGTATATCTTAAAAACCTTCAGCTCCTTTATTGACCGATATTACTCGTATTATTCATAAATAGCCTAAATATAGCCTATTCATAAATAGCTTAATATCATAACATTTTCTAAATCTAATAGTTGGCAACCCTAATGATACTTCAAAACACGTTACTACCAAGCAGAATACTTTACGATAGACGAAAAACTTACAACCATATATTTTTAGTAGACTCCATCTTTCTGTTACGAGACGTTATTGCAAATGTTTTATTATTTTTCTACACTCTACATGGTTCTAAATTTTTGACGTTAATAATTATTTTTGGGTTAAATTAAATGTATTCAAGGTTTCTCTTTGTAATGTTCTCTTTTGGTTAAAATGGTCCTGAAATAAATTCAGCTTTTTCCAAATTAAGCTCGTGCACATAGCAAGATAGATATTCGAAGCAAATATGTCTCATGTGGATCTTTCACATCATGATTACATGATATATAATATTACAAAATATAATATGTATTATGAACGATGATTATTAACAATGAACCAGTTTTGGTTAGGTTAAGTTAGAAACATGTGACTTTGAAGTAGAGTCACGAAGGACTTTACTTTTTAGGTTAGTTTAAAACAAAAAAATATATATATCGGGGCGCGCTTTGTTTTGATCGATAATTGTTGACAAATAAATTAGAATTCGGGTAGTTGAAACTAAGATTGACGTTGACATCAAGTTGACTTATTCTTAAGAGCGGGTACACCCGAATGGAGTTGTAAGTGTCATGGCGGGCGAGTCGTCATTCTTTCACAGCGACTCGCGCGTGATGGTCATTTGCAAACCCATTTGCTCTTAATCGTGATTTAGTATCGTAATCTTTTAATATTTTTGGTTAAACTTAATTGGAATAAGTAATACAGTGATTAGATTATATTGTCAAACATTTATTTTGGTGAATACCTGCACGTACACGCCCGCATGATCTGAAGATGTCCGATCAACCTTCAATTATACCTCACCAGCTTGGATTTCCTCCGACATATATTTATAATTGTAAATTCCAAGTATAAATTGTAAGTCTATCAACTTTATAATCGTTTTAAAAGACAATCAAACGGAGTTCCTAATTAGTACAAGGTTAAGTATACGAGATACCATTTTACCGAGACTGAGTTGTCTAAGTGTACTTAAAAACATCGCAGGCATTGGCGCTTCATTAAAAGTTATGCTCTACCCTTTGCAGTCTAAAGCATTTTTGGCAGTATTTTAATAAGTGTTTTATTTTTGTCGCTCGTTGCGGTAGAAGGAACTTGCGAGTGCTTTAAAATGTTACGTTTTTGTGATTTTTAAAACATAAGTTATTCGTGTCATGTGTTACTTAAAAGGTAAAAGAATTTTGTTTTTTTAAATATATGGCTAGCAAATGAGCTTGGATTTCACTTATTTTACTTATTTATTTGGAGTAGCAAACGAGCATGCAGTCCACCTGATGGTAAGTGATGATTTTCGCCCATGGATATGTGTAATCAACCCTAGATAAGAACAGTCTCATCTGAGGTTGGCCACAAAAGCGTTTCTACTCCTGAGGATTGAGTCGGAACGCCTCGGATAAGTGTGTCTCTTTTACCTTACCCTTCAAGTCAGAACACAGCAGCGTTTAAAAATGCTGTTATTGTGTAGAAATAGGACTTGATGGTAAGTCACTATTGTGGTCCAAGGACACCTGTAATTGAGCCCAGATAAGTCAGTGCACGACAAAATGTCATTATGTTTCATTAGATGTTGGCCAAGACAGAGGTGAAGTTGCACGCAAATGCTAGTCTTTATATATAATAGAGCAATGCGTAGACTTAAATATTTATGTATGTAAATTAATCTTTGAGTCCTAAATTAATTAATAGTGAAGGCATCGTGAGACCAATTTATATACTTCCCGAGCTTCCACAATTAGCGAATCGTGGTGATTGATGGCTATAATAGAGCTCAATTAATACCTATTTTAATTTGTTTGAATAAATTGAAGACGTAAATAACTTTAGCTGTAATTAAAGTAAGTACGTATAACTTAAGTCGTTTTTAGTTTAAGTGATTTTGTAGGATTGGTACTGTAGTGACAATACTGGCACGCTGTTATCACCATACCCATCGATTTAACGCGTAGAAGATTTCTGGTTTGATCCCGGCCACTCATATAGAAGTTTGGGTTAAGGTTTTTCTGTCGCTTTGAGTGTCATTATGTATTTTCATGTTACATAAATTTATATGTTTATAGTAGCTTTTTTTTAACTATAACAAGAAAAATCATTTTATACAAGGGCATTGCATAATAGTCACGCCAGTTATATTCTGTTACAGTATATGACTTTAAAGGTTGCAGTGTTAAAACGCCATGTTGTCAAAACGGATCAAACGAGACTTAATTTGATGGGGTAACATTGTTTACTACATTCCTATGGTCAATTGGTCACCTTAGGTCTCCATCATCAGATCAACTCCAGGTCATCATAATATTGCATTGTCATCGGTTTTACATAAGCATGTAAAATTTCAGCTCAATAGAATTCGGGAAGTGGGTCAAATTTAACTTGCAAAATTCCGGGACATACACAGAAACTTAGATAAAAGCTTTTAAAAAGACACGGGGAATTCTACTACGGGAATATAAGTGTTACAAGTTTCTTTAAATATTGAAGATGTTGATTTTCTATGGTTCGACTGTTCATAACCAACAGCAGTAGATACGCGAATAGATGTGACGAATTTAATACTTCAATCTTAACGAAAGAACAGACTGGCTGACTTATTTCTATAAATTTATAAGTTAGAATAGGGGGAGGGGCGAATAGGGGGTTCCTAGAACAGTATTTCGTGGACTTTAGACTTAACGTCTTGGTAGACAGTTGTTGATGAGAAAGTCTGAACGAAACAGAGATAATCATCACTGTCAAACACTTTCTACACTCATAGCACCATAGTAGAATTATTTCCTGTGATGTGGATGCCATGGACATACAAAGACATAAACACCCAGAAACAGAACAGACATCTCATTTCATTCGGATATGTCTGGCCGGGAAACGAACTCGGGACCTACTACGCGTCAGACTGGCATGGTAACAGCCACGTGGGTCGCCACCAATACTTTCTCTTATACCATGAACTGATTTATAAATCGTTCTTGGAATCGACTTTAACCTACTTTAAAACGTATTCACATACTAAATATATTATGCTTCTTCGAAATAGAGTTACGATACTTGACAATAACGTTGAAATTCAATTTCAATCGAGACGAACTTCGTTTTACTGTTGTAACTCGATTTGTGTACCGGCCGGCATTTGTATAGAATTTTATATACCCCGTGCTTAATTGAATTTTTAGTATACTTACAATAAGTGGATGACATGATACTTACATGAATTGGGCATTATCTGTATAAAATATTATTTCAGGATAAAGAATGCATGACTTAAAGATATTCTTTATTCTGACTTTTATGTATGACTTACCTAAATTCTAACTTTTTTACCAAACCTAACAGTAGAGCTAAGAGTATTGTGTGTAGAAGCGTTAGGCCTCACCAGATCATGAATGACTATAGTTTTTCTTGTTCTAATGAGGCTTTATGCTTCCACAGTTACATATTCTTAGCTTAAGTTAGATATTCTGAGTACTTATAGGTAACAGCTTCTCAGAGATAGTTGAGAGGCGGTAGAGCCCTTTGTGGTTCGACTTCTGCGGCGCCACCGCCACTCTTATTTCTGCCCCATAACAGCAGTGTCTGGCGCTGCTAAGCTCTGGTTTGAAGGGTGTGGCAAGGGAGACATATTTATCTGAGGCGTTCCAACTTAGTCATCACGGATAGCAACCCATCTGCGGCCGACCTCAGGTAAGACTGGGATCTTACGAGTATCTGGTGTTGAGTACAGAATGGACAGCGGTGGCCACTTATCATCAGGTGGACTGCATGCTCGTTTGTTACTTCTGTCATATAAACAAAGTTGTACCGTCAATCTCAGATGAAATTTCGATTTAAAAAGTAAGGATTGATCTTAACCTTTCAACAAAGTTAAGAAAAGCAAGGAAGTTGAATAGAGGACGCCTAGTTGCAAAATTTCATGCACGCTTTGAGTGTTTCAAGGAACATTAAGTTCGCGGGTGCCATAATAGAAAAGCAGGTTTTTAAAAGTCGAATGCCTTATGGGCTATAATCTGTACTGTATGGATAGATACTTAAGCAGTGGTACTTAAAGATTGTATCAAGAATACTGCCATGATAATATGTGGTCGTGTAATAAATCTTAAGAGGCGTATGGCTGTATTGGCACTATTGGCTACTTCTCTGGAGTTACAAATGTCCATTGGCTAAGATGACTATTCTTAGGTAGTCCGCCTGTCTTATCGTATGATTTACATGTAAAAGTCTCAGATAAATAAAATAGGTAGATTACTCACCGCCTCGTATTTGAGTGAAGCCAAAAAATCTACGCTACTTTCATGTATTTATTCGCACACACATAAAACTAGCGTGGTTTCTTGTCAGTTCCTTT
>DWPV01008084.1:0-10242 GCA_018251915.1 Urbanus proteus proteus
TAGTCTTTATGGCTCCGGTTTAACACATACAGACAATGGTGTCATGGTTCGTATATTAATTCATCAGACGGGTTTTACGTGGTATTACACTTTTGGGTGGGTTCTTTGGCGGACTTCCAGCCTATTCGAGACCTCAAGGTTCAAGCCATCCTCCGTAAACGATGACATGAACATCATTATAACGCAAACTACACGAATCATAAAAAAATCTTGTTTTGATTGCTATGTCACCATGCTAGTAAACAAACAACCAATTTACTTGTCTACTTTCTCTCTTTTTTGTTAAATAGGTTTTTTTGTGTTTATTGACGAGCTTCTTAACACAATATAAGTTTCGAAACATGACACACGAAGCAAAATACATATGTAAGGGATAAGCAATTATAGTCAAATTCAACTACTGAGCCAAATGCATATTTGAACCAAATGCAATAAATAAATTAAGAATTTTAGTAAAATCACTAAAATCACAGATTGTGTGTGACAAAGGGCGACATCTATCGACAAGTAGCATAGCTCAAGGAGTAATGGTGATTCTGTCTGTGGTGATTATGAATGTGAATATGGTGAACAGAATGACAGAATGATAATATCAAAACCAAAAAGTATTTTTATAAAGATTCTTGATATCACTCAACCAATTTAAACTTTACATTCAGCTGTGTCAATTGAAAAATATACAAGTAAAACCGCAGGGTAAAAGAATAATTACAGTTTACCCTAAAAATATTTAAGATCTTAGTAAAAGGTAATCGTGCAAATGCAATTATTCGATTCACTACTTGCAAATAATGCAATGTTCCTTTTATTCGAATCACTACTTTAGTGACTTTGAGTTACAGTTTGAACACCACTAATTATTCTACAAATGCAGACATTTAAATACAACCTGTTAATTGTGTATGTCAACTACTTTTTGTTTATTTATTAGATGTTAATAAGACGCAAAAAGGACACACCTGCACCTTCCAATTGGTTCTGCTTTCTAAAATGAATACTTGTGTGTGTCATGTTATAAGGAAATAAGGAATAATTTAGCAACTACTTTATCTTATTTACTTAAGGACATACATTTATTGGACAGTAAAAATCTTTTATTAATTAAAAAACCGTAAATAATCCTTTATGTATTTCTTTAATTTCCTTAATTTAATTTTGTTATGGATTTGAAATGTCTTTAAGATAAAATGTCGAAATACATAGGTTCACTTTGGAAAAGTTTTGTGTTTAAAAATAAGTAGGGCAATTGTTATATAATTGTTTATTATGTTTCTTTATATTAGTAATATTCACTGTGTATATTATTACGTCGCGAAAGTCGTCAACATAACTATTTAAAACATATTAAAACAAAATTGTAACGTTTGTGAGAGTGAATTTGAGTACGATACGATACAAAAATGTGAGTGATATTTCTTAATTTTAAACAGTATCCCTCTTACGAGTTTATTACATTTAGTGAAACGTTCCTCGTTTACGTTTGTGCCCATACATCTACATGCAGCGCTCTTAGCGGACTGTCTAGGTACTAAAATTTTAAATAAAAAAAGATCGTATCAAAAAAACCTAACAAACTCGTACTAAGGGTACAGAGTAATCGTTCCGCAGAAATGTATTTTGTCTAAGATAGGCAAAATGTTATCATCTAGGAAACATGCTAGGCGCATCGCGATAGATGACTCCGATTAATTAACTGAATAAGGATGTACTTAATGCAGTCTTGCAGTCATTTTTATCTAAATAATAGTGGTGTACTTGAAGAAAACATTTTTTTTAATAATCGATTAGAAAAAAACATGCTGTACATCTTATGGCAAGTGGACTGCCGCCCATTGATACCTGTAATCAACCCTAGATAAGATTTGGTCGGCCACAGATTGAAAAATTCGAGAACTAAGTATATAAGTGAATACATCCAAGCAGCTAAACACAGAATAAAAGCTTAAAAATATTTTAGGTAGGTATATGTCACGTAAAATATTTAAATTTCCACATCAGCATCTAAAAAGGCTGAGCCCTCAATAGCCGTCAACCCGTACCTAATAGGTCAGCTCAGTAGGTCAGTGTTCAATCTTAGAGCGGTCTCGAACCGTCGCCTTTGTACCGCTTAAATTAATGACCGAAGCTCATCTATGCTACATAAGTGTTCAGAGAATCCGCTTATTGGTATGGTTTTCGCTTTTTATGTGAATGGTAGAAACCGAAAGTTTGAAAATAATAGGTTAGAAGTAGTAAGTAGTTATACAACTTTTACTCCGAAAATATCACTGATTTACATATTGTTTTTTAAGCCTTGGTGTTCCGGTTTGCATATAAACTATTTTTCCGGATGTGACATATGAGCTAATAAATCCTTTAGAATTAATTAAATTAATTATATAAGAACGTCATGATGTCATGAATATCTTACTAAAATAGTTTACAAACATACAATCAATTTACATCATGGACAACAGAATAAATTTAATTAAATATTAACATCGGTGTCAAACGTTTAACAAATTGGTTTCGTCAAGATCTGTCATATTAAAATAGAAATACATTTTATACATAGTTGACTTCCGCCATCGCACCTTGAAACAATCCAGTTATGAAACATATTCCCTCACCACCATACGAGTATCAATGCAGTATTTTATCTCATAAGGTCGCACGACCCGACCTCATGTAAAACACTTAGGGTTGCCATCCGTAACATTATAAATACATTATTTATTAGTAAATATAGTATATGTTAGTCTAATGTATGCTATATTATAGAAAAATAATAAAAAGTATCTACTATATATTAGGAGAGCGGGGAACTCCTTAGAAATCGCTTGATGAATAGTGATTTTCAATATTTAAAAATAGGTTTAGTAAAAAGAATTTTCGTCAGAAAAAAAAGACACTTTAATCCTTGACACTTGCGAGTAGGTTTTATACGAATCGATGGAAAAAAGGTAGTAGAGAAATATATGTCAATGATAGTACATTGTCCTAATGTACTCACACTTGCCACCAATAAGGTACCTAGTATTTTTTAATATTTATTCGACTGAGTATATAATTATTTATATAATATTTTCTATTTGTATTTTTTTTATTTATTTATTTAATGTACTATTTTTGCACAGTTTCCTTAAGAAATATACTATTTAACCGACTTCAAAAAAGGACGAGGTTCTCAATTCAGTTGTATTTTTTTTACTTAAGTGATAACCCTAAACTCCCGTAACGTCGGCCCATTAAAAACAAAGACGCAGCAATTTGTGAAGAGATTATGAGCGCATTTCGTAACCTTCGCTCACCACTTATTCGCACCCAGTCAAGTGCAACCGTCGAATGCGGATTGTGTTTTTGCTGTTATTTCTAGACCAATGGTGCTCGACCACACGACTAATTTTATGATTATTATTTAAGATTATATTTTTATATCTATTACAAGGTCACTGTGTTCAATTTTATGATTATGGTTTAAAATATATGTATTTTTATTGTACTAGGACGCTAATACTTTAATGAAGTGATATTATTAGTGATTCACAAATATAACATTTAAAAGTTCTGAATGGTTCTCGTAAGAAATAATGATAATAATATTGATTAAACTACACTTATATTGCAATATAGTAATTAACTATACTTCAAAATATTTTTCTTCAAATAAATAATTGTAGTTAATTATAATGAAATTTATTACCATTTCAAAGGCACGCGTTTTTTTGGGTATTTCTTTTTTAAATATGTTTGTGTTGTATTTTACATCGTCATCATCCTCATTTATTTCTTAGTAGGTACTGCTTATCCTTCGAGCATGAGAAGGGTTAAGGTCAAAGTAAATCACGTTGGGCGAATGCATGTTTATAGACTAGGTACTATAACGTACGTACGATTTTATAAACTAGTAATTTAATATTTTTTCTCTCTAACCAAAGGACTTGAAAATGTTCTTTCTTAGGGATAATGAGAAAAGGAGATACAATGATTCCGACCACAGCTGCACCTATTCTAACATAACCAACGGTCTGAAAGGATTTCAAAGAATTTGCATATGAACGGAAAACTTCATGCTAAGGTAATTGCACACATTTAGTAGTTAAACCACAGTTAAACATTAACTCATACTAACGTTTAGGTCGCGAGGTTTAATTACTGTTTGAGTAAACACACCTATGTGATAACGAGATAAGGGATAAAGTTCAATACAATATAATCTAGCTATTATAGACACAGGTTTTGGCTTACATATTATGTAGATAACTACGTTATTCTGTAACTAATAAGGTGGAAAGATAAATAAATTAATATAGGACAAGATATAAAAATATGAGAACTAGAGCCGACTCTACTTTAATTCTGTAATATTTCTATAGAAGCAGCAAACGAACATTCAGCATTTAGTTCACCTGATGATAAGTGAACACTTCCGCCTATGGATATCTAAAATCAACTCCAGGTAAGACAAATATTTAACGAGGTTGGCCACAAATGCGTTATTACCCTTAATGACTTAGTTGAGGCGGCTGTGATAAGACTTTCTTACCACACTTTGCGAAACAGAACACAATAACTATAGAAATAGCTGTACTTAACTGTGCTTACTTGAATTACCACAAAGGGTTATACCACCTCCTTAAAAAATGCTACGCGGTTATAAAACCGCTACAATTCAAAATTCAAAGTTTCAGGAATACATATCTTGGGTATATCTTATAAAGAGCTATTAAAAACATCAGCATCAAATGCTACAAATTAAAATTAATTTCAATTTGTAGCGTTTGATGCATTTGAAGAAAATTTGAAGAGGGTGATCAAGTGATCTAAAAGCGTCTTCTATTTGTATTCCCAGCTTACAAAAAGCTATTAAAATAATCAGCATCAAATGCCACAAATTAAAATTATTTAAATTAAAAATAATTTCAATTTGTAGCGTTTGATGCATTTAAAGAAAATTTGAAGAGGCTGATCAAGTGATCTAAAATCGTCTTCGATTATTTGTATTCCCAGCTTGTAAAAAGCTATTAAAATATTTGCACGTGATTGATATAAATAGCTGTTCCAATCAACATAGCTCCTTCGAGGGCTTAACAAACCAGTTTCAATGGGAAAATTCAAAGCCATTATTCTTAGCGTCCATTATTAAGTACTGTTACATGTGATCGTATGTTATTTTTAGATTTCGTATAATTATGTGTATAGATCGCGAAGTAAAAAGATGTTATGTTTAGTTATGTAATTTGGAAATGCTTAGGTATATCATTTGAGAATGAATGAAATGCCGATACGTTTACATGAAGGTTTTTATGAGATTGTGAGATATTTCTGTATTGAGAATCTCCTCTTTTTGAGTCGGTTAAAAAATTAACATGTATCACTGCTGGGCTCAGTGAGAGGGATTTAGGCCTTAGTCCACCGCGCTGGCCAAGTGCGAATTGGCAGGCTTCACACACTTTTGAGAATTTTTAGGAACTGTCAGGTGTGCAGGTTTCCTCGTGTAGTTTTCCTTCACCGTTAAACCGAATGATAATTAATCTTTAATCCGCAGATAAATCAGAGGTCCTAGGATTTGAACCCCGGACCTCCCGATGGAGAGGCCAAGTTTCAACCATTAGGCTATCACTGCTCACGTCCAATGTGGTGGGCATAAAACACGGTATTTGTAGGTACACTAATAGTTACGAGTATATGATTGATTTAGTACACAATTAGTACTGAATCAATGTTGTGGTGTGTTGCGAAACTTCTATAGAACTAATTCTAGTTCTTATGCTGACCATGTGTAAACTGGTAGACTTCACATACCCTTGAGAAAATTACAAATACTGAGGTAGAGTCGCGTATACTAGCGATTACTATTAGTGTAAATGGAAGTAAAAATATATATTTTCTAAAATATAAATCGTTTTAAACATTTCAAAGATGGAAGGTATATCTAGAAATCGGATCCTAAACTGAAGCAGGAGATACAATTTTGTACAATAAAACAGCTTGATTGCAAATAACATTATATCACCCGTTTATTACCTACATTAAAATTTAAAATAAACACTTCGTATTACCTTCGATAAGATTCTCACAGACTGGATATCTACAGGTATTAAAAATAGACTGCGATCGATTTGACCGGATTGTACTAGAAATGTTTTGTATTGGTATGCTAACGAATATCGTGACTAACCTATATTCGTTTTTCTTTATTTACTTTATAAATGGTTTAAGTTATCTGTAAAATCTACAGACATTGTGTATATTGCGTCTAACTTCCAGCCTATGTAAGTGTAATTAAAATCTAGAACGCTGAACGTTAAATTTCTAAGTGGTTTACCTACCATGGAAAGCGTTGGTCAAAAAAGAAAAAATATAGATCTATTTTCAGGTTTCTTTTAATGAAAATAAAGTAGGAATGTAGCCATGGATCTCTATTATTAAACCTACATGGACTACCTTACGTAGGCCACAGGTGCAATTTAACCCTAAGTATTAAGGTGTCATCACATTCGAAACACGAAGATTCCTTAGTTTACTTTAACTTTATACGTCAATAAAAACCTATTTTTTTTATTTTTCTTGATGATCATGTGGGTTGATGTTAAATAGACACTGCTGCCCGTGGTTATCTATTTACCTTAGATTTTTAAAGTAATCTAAAAATGTGTATTTCACGTACATAAGTACATAATTGTAAATTAATACGTACTGTAATGATTTCTATATTATTGTCTTTAAAATTTGCACATACAGTGTGGTAGAACATAAAGTATTTGCAATTAATATAAGACCCTCGTAACATACTATGTTCCTGCAATAAATAATTTGAATTTGATATTAAAGATACGTATTTAAATGTATTTAAATTAAATTTAAATCTATTTCAAAAACTGGAAATGTGTGGGCGTTGCCTTTCTGATTTAATGCGTTACGAAATCGTTATAAAATAACTCCGGAGCACGTTAATCACAGTGAATGATTATTTTGATTTAAATTCACAGCTACAAGTTTGACGGGTGTGTTTAGTGGAGTGAATTTAATTTTGCAATCAGAGGAAGTTGATCTTAGTATGAATTATTGTTGCAAAAACGAATTCTGAAAGTTTATAAAATTGTAGAACTGTTGATTCGAATATAAAGATCTTATTGGCGTACACATAGTGTCCTGGTTTAAAGAGGCTTAACTGAATGCTCTAATAGGAAAGACTTGAGTGGCATTAGACCTAAATTTGCTGCAGTGAGTAGATGGTACTCCAATGGGTAGTATTGGAGTACCATCTACTCACTAAAACTCACTAAAACCAAGGTAGAGTACGGTAGTAACACACCTGTGATGATAGTTACAATATAATAATAATAAGGATATTATTCTTTGTTTCATTTAGGTTTACCAGCTGTCCATGGCTACAATCAGCTAGAAAGTATTGTTAACTTACAATACTTGTAAACAAATTAATGCTTGTAGTAAAAAATATAGTGTATAATTATATTAATAATATACTACACACAATCTACTACATTGCGAGTAGATTGGCTGTATCAATTTTGTGGTACGAGCTGCCTACATTGAACCGCAAAACAGGTTCCTGTGAGATAACTCATACGTTATGTTTACCTTCTGTTTATTGATACGCCAATATATGGTTTATTGCTCAAAACATACGTATTAAAATCACGTGTCGATAACATATATTTGAACACGAAATGTGCGTTGAGGCCGAACGAATTACATCACAACGTAGTCAAAAACATGCTCGCTATGTACCTACTATGTTTTCGTACATAGTATACACCATTATTACGATACTAGTACAGAATTTGTAGATGCCTCATTATTTTTTATACAATTATGTCATACATATTTGATGAGTGTTACTGAGTCATAATAAATGACGAATCGAATACTTAAGGACTTACAAATATGCGAAGATATATATAGATTGTTGACGCTCAAAAAAAGTTAAATATGAATCAACATTGAATAAATGAGATTTGAATTTCGAATGTTGAAAATCCGACTGAGAATATAAAACTCTACATGACAGATGGTGCTATTTTGTATACAAAATACAAGGGCTTTATTATCTGCAAAGTACGAGTGCTAAAAGATAAAAATAGTACTTTTACGATCACTATGTACACTCGTTAGACATTTTATCACAAATTACGGCGTTTATTCTCATTTTGACAGCGAAGGAGAAGACTTAAAGGTCGGGAGATATTTTTAAGCACAGGTTATTCGTATTTTTGGTAAATGTCAATGTTACTATAATGACCCAACTAAATATCGAATATCTACTTGCTTTACTATTTATCCTGTTACTCTGAACATGTAGCGTTTGTAAAATGCAATATCATTGAAATTCCGTCTTATTCATGTCTGTGTCTGCACCGGTTTTAAAAATACCACTTTGCCGTATATACAAGCGTAAAATTAAAATTCCTTCTGGTGGTGTAATAATAAATTTTGGCGATACGCCACAGACGCTTCAGCGAAACGCCTATACATCACTATGGAGATATCAAAAGTTTGAAACAAAAACTAAACATTTTTCAAAACGTACCGAATAGGTTTCCCTTTCCTGTGTCAATCACAGTATAACACTTTCGGTTTCTTCTCGGAACGCACTGTTTTCACTGGGGTCGTTTGACCGTCGAAACAAAGGTACTATTTAACACAAACAGTTCACAATTACATCACCGAACGATTCGCGGAAAATTAACTTAGCGTTTACATCAATTAACATCAACTTCGAGTCAATAAGAAAAATATCTTGAATTTTCCTACAATGTACCGAGTACTATTTTGTTAATGAATACGTGTTTTTAATTGGTTTTTGATATAGAAGTGTTCACATGTGATAAACGTTGAGAGGTCGCGCGGCGACTGCCCGCTATATCGTTGACTCGCCGGCTCGCTCACGTGGGATCGCATGCAAAAACTTTGACATAGACCAACGACTCGTACAGAATACTTCGGGCGTTAGTCATTTTGTTAAAACGTGACAATGTTTGCGAGTGTAAGGTTGTATGTTAAATTTGAATATTGAATTTCAATTACCGATTTTAACCGACCGACGAAAGAGGAAGAGGGTATACGTTCCGCAGTTTTTTTAATACATTGGTTTTTGGTAAAAATAGGAAAAGGGTACCTATATTATCATTTAATGATTGGTCATATTCGCTGGGTGTGCAGGTAATCTGATGTTAAATGGAAGTAATTGCCGTTTGTAGATATATTTTTAATCCACAATCACTACCTACTTAAAGTTGATCATATATATTTGACGTCTAAAATCGAATGTGTTGAAAAACTTACTTCCAACCAAACTATACTGATTTTATTCGTACTCTATTCGCGCGATGTACGAGTGTACTTAACGTTATCTGAGATCAATATTTTTGTTGAAGTAGGTAGAGTTTGATTAAAAAGATTTACGCTTGCATTTTATTACTTTTACTAACTAATAGTCAACGACACTTCTATTCACTATTCCGAATAGGTCCTTAACGTAGTCCACTGTCGAATTTGAACATTTCGAAGAAATCTACACACCTGAGATTTAATATCTCAAAGAGTTCTGGTTGCCTATGACCTAATTCTTCTCGTTCATAGAAAAAACCAGTGACCAGTGGTATACTAATTGCTTAACGAACGAATTTCCTGTAAGTTAAAAATGTTTATTTGAAGATGGATATAAGTACCATAGAAAATGAGCATACAACCGAGTCCGTTTAACCAAGGGTGAATATTATGCACATAAATTCATCTTTATCTATACTAATAAATAAAATTTAAGTGTCTGTTTGTGATTTCAAAATAACAACTTTTTACTTATAATTGCATATGAAACACACGATACCTATAACAAAAACGGACGTCGTCGCGGTAGCGCGGGATATCACTTACGTTTAAATAAGTACGCCTTTATACTTCTTTAACACGGATGAAACCGCGGGGATCAGCTAGTTAATAAATAAAATACAAAATCAACTATCAATCATTGGCAAAACATTGGGACAGGCGACGAATCCCAAATTTTCGCCCAATAATGAGACATAAATGAAAATCAATATTCTTATAGTCAAAATACGAAAACGCCTTATGTATTCTCCAGATGTTTATGTTCACATCATAATTCCCCACTTACATATTTGACACGTTTCAACCTCCATTTTAAATTGGCTCGGAGCCAGAATAGACGTCCTTCGTTTTTCAATTTCCAACTTGCCCTCAAGAATGATCCACTTAATTATAACACATAATTAGTTA
>DWPV01008085.1:0-10240 GCA_018251915.1 Urbanus proteus proteus
CCGGCAGCCGCGCCCGCGCCCGCCGCGCCGCCGCCCGCCACCTAGCGCCCGCCCGCCGCCGCGCGCCAGTGACGTGGACCTTGTCGGCCGGCGGCGTGGTGCGCGCCTGACGGACGCTAGTGCACCGCACCGCCCGGTTCGTTTTAGTGATGTTCGATTTACTTTCCGAGTTGATTAATTTATTTTCGCGCGCCCGTTCCGCCGACGGAGCGCCGGCCCGCCCGCGGACGTTGTACATTATATCGGCGGCGCCGTCGTTTCGTCGCGCTCGGCCCGCGGAGTGTGCGAGGGCGATCTTGAATTCTTTATATGAGTTATATTTGAGAAACTCGATTTTGTTTTATATTAAAAGTCTTGTGTGTAGATAATTTTTATGAAGAATATAAAGTATATGTAATGACTCCCATTTGAGTTTTCTAAAGTATTTTATTTTATTTTTATCTTGTTTCTCGGTGTACCGATCGATCGGTCGGTTACTTGTTTATGTTATGGTAGGTCGATTTCATATCATTCGTGGCCGCCGGTACCTAAGAGAGATAATAGAGCTCTGTATAATTTTATACATATTGACATCTTTGTAATATAAAAATATTTGTTCACACAGAGGGCACTGCAATAAATGCATTTCAGTGAATAATAATGAAAATTAAAATTAAAACGCAAAATTTTTCTTTTAGATATTTATTTCAACCTTATATTATATATATTATAACAAAATAATGAGATTATTTCATTTACTGAATCATATACTCCACTTCGAACATATTTATTTTATCATATACTTTCTACAAGACCTCATGAGACATACTATCTGAAAATTGTATTATTTTCAATTGATACACAACTCAAAATTTGAAATCCAGCTACTTATCCGTGTATCTCACCATTATCAATTTTATTCAAATACCGATTCCAGCCAAATCATTCGTCTGCATAGAAATTAAAGAGGTACAAATAATATAAAACTGTACAAATGAACGTATTAAGGTATTTTGTACTTCAAAAACCGAAATAGATATAACATAATTATCGATTTTGAGTATTATATTAACAAATGGCATTTTTATATGTATACTTTCATCAATATGCTAGAAGAATGTGTAGTTACAGATGTGTTTTACACATTTCAATATTTTCACTGTATTGAAACTATACTATACTCAGTCATCAGCTGCTAAATAATATTATTATATATTAGAGTATCTATAAAACTACAGTAATATAGTTACAATTTTTAATACGAAAGATTTTATTAAAACCACAACACAGAAGGATTAGTCCCAAAGATAATTAACTTTATAGTAATATTCAATGTCTTTGGTTAGTATAAAATAGTAATACTTTTTTGGGGATAGTTGTACTTAATTCTAAGCTGAGGATTTGCCTTTACGATCGTCTGAAATAGCAAATTTGTTACAGAGGAAAAATATTAGTGTTTCTGGAGTAGGGTGCACTTTTCCTTGCGCTATGAGCCTTCGTAAGTTACGAATACGTTGCTTGTGTGGATATTCCTTTGAAGGCGTGACGGGCTGAAATGTAAAAAAAAGTTGTGGACATCAGTATTATAAACTAAGAAATCGCTATTTTATTAGTTTCTTTATTAGGTTCATAAACACATAAATAAAAATGCTATGTTTCATGTAAGATTCAAGATATTTCGCTGCCAAATGGTCAAAATTGCATCCAAATGTTTGGCAGACAGCAGACGAAAACAGAAATTTAATCAAGATCACATTACTTATGGTGTAGAAAGACAATTAGTACATATATTTACGTGCCAAAACATTAATAGGTATCAAAATAGTAAAAGTTACATTCAAATAAATCAAGCCATTCTATCAATATCAAAATAAATATACAACATTACCAAATTTGCTTGTGTTGGCTATTTGACTATGAAAGATAAACATTTTTTTATATTCTTAATCAAAAAAAGGCATTAAATTAAAATTTTACAAACAGTAACTTATTTGTTTTTTGTGTTGCACGATGGCTTCTCGGTTTAAAAAAAATGTTTATTTATTTAGCTCTACAAGTCAAGTAGATACTTATCACAATAATATGGAAATGGAATTCAGGATCAAAAATGTAAACAAGTATTGCCATTTCAAAACATCAAGATAGAAATATAGTGCTCGAAACTTCATGCATTTATTATTTCAAACATTATTTTTATTTTAATATTTTTAACGTCACGCTTAAGCTGAAAACATGTGTTTATGATGTGCATAACATTTTTAGTCGTAATTTTAGAACTTTCGACAAACTATATCGATGAAATTAATGTTTTGAAATGGCAACACCTTTGTTTACGTTTTTAATTCCGAATTTTCATTTCAAAACTATAATAGTTTCGTTTGTTCACCGAAGCACGTTTCAGTAGGTTGTGCAATACTTGAACAAACTACAAAATATTTTGTTGGTACACGAAATATGTTAACGTCAGCTCCTATAAGATGGAAACTTCAGGAGACACATGTATCAGGTGGTTGGTATACGATTTAAATTATTAAGATAAGTAATAATCTTGGTATACCCGTATAAGTGTAATGACTAACGTACGAAATCAAAAGTTTCAAGACAAAAAATATCCACACTAAGGTACACACGGGCAACTCATGTATTTTAAAATACCTTCTCGTCTTCCGTTTGTGTTGGAGTTGCAATACCCATGATAGAATTATCCCACATGACCGGGTGCCAGGGGCGCCGCGCAGGCTTCTCTGGTGGAAGTTGCGGTTGTGGAGGCTTCAGTGGTAACGAATGAACATCCACGAACTCTTCGTCGTCATACATTATTGTTTTTGTGGCCATTCCTATTCAATAAATGCAACCCTTTCACATCTATAAATTAACTTTATTTCGTATATTTTAATATTAAGTAAGTATTGTTAATGTATTTGTAGGAAACATTACAGAGTCACGAAATTACCGAGTACCTACACTGGTTCTTCGAGTGTGTTTGTAATGTTCTAAGTATAAACATGCTCGAAATATTCACTTGGATTTGGAGGCATCGGTACACACGAACCTTCGAGATAAAAATAAAACATTCTTCGACTTTCGTGAAAACAACGACGTAGTACATTTTTATATCGAGTTGGTTACTTGGCAAGAAGACAAGAAATCATATCGGAAACAAGAGGTTTACAAAATATTGATTATAAAGAATGATATCGACAAGATTAATTAATTTTAACTTTATAAATTCCAACAAAAAAATATACAGATGCATTAAAATAATATCAGTAATTTATAGTAATATGTACAAATAACGAAAAAAAAGTTAAACGGAAGCCTAAAGTTTCTTAAATCTAAAATATATAAAGTAAAAAATAAATTAAGTATAGGTATTTCAGAATACTTTCAAAAGGAAATTAAAAATATCATAGTAACAGCTAAATGCTATGTTACAATGAATTTACGATTTAATATTTTAAATATTGTTTCAAGTACATAATATTTAAACTTTAACACATTTTAACTATAAGTTTAATCACAACATATCGTTCAAATATTGTATTGGATCGCAAGGGAAAAAAAGTAAACACTTACCTAATTATTTTATGCACAGTTGATAATTGATTATATTTTATTTTGAAGCTTACAAAATCGCTTTGTTAAACGAGTACGGTGGCCCTGATATCAGCCGACTTATAATTGGCTACTAATCTCATGTGGCTTTATTTATATTCGCACAGTGATCCAGTGCATGGGTAAAATGCGACTGAAATGAATGAGGTAGCTACTTTCTTTCGCCTCTGGGAGCCTGCGATACGCGCGAAACCACTCCTTAGTGACGTATCTTGGACAATTACCAGTAAAAATAAGAACATCAAATACAATATTGACAACTAGGACGCTGACCGGATACCATGCCAACAATTTCTGAATCAATGACGTTGAACTGTTTCATTATCTTTTAACGACTGATCTACATTATTTCAGACATTAGAATAGCCATGCTGGGTACATGTGTTTGGTGCGTATTTTTAGCATCGTTTTCTTCAAAGAAAATGATTTGTTTAGTACTTATATTGACTTTAATGTTTTAGACGATTATCATACAATATATACCTAAGTTTTTGTTACATATTTAATCATAATAAGTTAATTGCAAGCTTTATTTTATAAAAAAAATCTAATTGGCTTTAACGTGGTAATTATAAACCTAATTAATGAAATAGTTTTAATTTACAGTTATAAAATGAACCTTTTGGTATAATATTTTGGCATAGGTATGCTAAGGCTAAAAGAAAATAACACGCATTTTAATATATCGTTGTTTATTTTCATTTTTCTAGAACTAGTTAACAAAAAATTGGTAAAAAAGGCAGTCCTTTTGTCAACAATCAATATAACATCTTACAAGCTAAAGTGAATCTTATCTGAAAATGTCCTATTGACACCTAGTTTCCTGAAGTCTTGAATAACTTTTAAGTCGCATAGAAGGTACAGTCATTGGACTTTTTATGATAATTTTCATCTAACCAGTATTTTTCATTTGTACTCAGCAAACGTTTTTTATTCTTTATAGGTCGATTGCTAGTCAATCCGTGAAATCTTAGTTATGCAACAAATATCTATTACCCGTTTGCCTTCTATTCAGGCTTTATTTAAAATTGTACAAATGATACGCTCTAATAATGCTTGTGCTGGCTTTCAACATATTTTATGCTCCCGCAATCATTTCATCAAACGAAGCTTCGTGTTCTGATCTCGAAAGCATATATTCAGGAAGTGTTACGCCTAAAGCTGCGCTGTATCTAGGCATGGTTTCTGCCCAAAATGCGCCTTTGGAGTCGGCACCTGAAAATTCTTCCGGTGGTGCTATATTAGTTTCGTCAACTATTGATGGGTCGTATTCTATTTGTGATCCTTCACTTCGTTTAACTTTATGAGACTTATGGATTGAAGGAACTGGATTTGTGGCAGCTGAGGTCAAAGAAGATGGAGAAGTCTTCTTGCGTTTTAACTTTTTACCGTATCCAGGATTTGCCACAACATATGAAGCTGATTGTCCTTGAACAGGTGCACTTGTAGTTACAGTTTGGCTTTCAGCTCCTTCGCTACCTCCATCCAGGGTAGCTGGTTTGGAAGTGAATTCCTTAACTTCTTGATATGCTAGATGGCTTTGTTTTGGCGCAGATTCAGAAACAAACATGCACTCTTCATTCTTTAAGCCTGTTTCGTCAATACACTGAAAACAGGTCATACCATTTTTCTGCACCTTCTTGCAGGCTGATCTATCTTTTTTCTTGAATTCAGCTAGAACGTGTTCAACATCTTTCTTTTGTTTATTGTCAGTATAAAATCCAGGCAAAGCTTTTTTATAATCGTAAGGTTTAGCTACAGACTCTGTATTTTCCGAGTTATCTTCACCACTGGCAGCACGCAAAGATTCGCTTTTTTTAGGTTTGGAGGTATGTACATAATATGATTTATACTTCTCGCCGGAATTATCATCATTATCTTCTCTCTTATAACTACTATATGGCTTCTCATTGGTGTACCTTTGTGGGGATGATTCGTCGTTCTTCACTTCTTGATACTTTTCAGATTTTTTTGGCTGGTAACTGCTATATGATTTCCCATTAGAGTAGCTTTGTGGGGATGATTCATCGTTCTTCGCCTCTTGATACTTTTCAGATTTTGTTGGCTGATAACTGCTATATGTCTTCCCATTAGAGTAACTTGTTGGGGATGATTCTTCGTTCTTCACCTCTTGATATTTTTCAGATTTTTTTGGCTGTTCAGATTTTTGGTTTGATTCAGGACCTTCGGGTTCATCGTTACTATCAAATTTCCTTTCCTTTGAGTACGCATATTTATTATTTTTGGGCTCTGCAATATACGAACAAGACTCATAATTTCCTCCTGTTTTAGGATCCTTACATGTCATGCATGACATACCATCCTTTTTAACTTCTTGGCAATTGCCAGGATTTTGTTTAATTTCCGCTGCCTGTTTTTCGGACAGTTCCTTTATTCTCTCATATTCCTTATGATCATACCCGGAATCGTATTTGTAGGGGTATTCGTATTCCTTCTTCGGATCCTTTTCTTCTTTATAAGCACTGCTATAAAGGCTGCTATCGAACGCCTTAGGCCTCGAAATATACTCAGCCTTATAATCATAACCATCATCGTCTTCATCGTTGCTTTTTCTCAGGTTCTCTCTGCTACGTCCGCCTGCATACCTTCGAATACGTGCTGGTCCTGTAATATAAGGATTGGAGTTGTAGTTGTTTTCATCTTCAGGAATTTCTACCAATTCTTCCTTGCGATAATCTACAGGATGAGCAACTTCAACTTCAGTAACCCTAGGTTTAAAATAGCCTGCCACTGACGGCAGTTTTTTTAATGTCGCCAAAATTTCTTTTCCTTCTTCATCTTCTTCTGGCTTGTATACTTTATAGTTGGCATCATGCACGGTTCTAATATCATATCTTAAAGGACTAACTTGTTGCGAAACGGGTATTACATGAGGCTGAAGTTGTTGTTGTTTCTGTTGTGCCAATAACTTTGCAGATTTACCAGCAGGAAAAAAGCTTTGACTAGCAACAGGATTGAATCCAAAATTTTCTGGTGCAAATGTATTCTCTTTTGGCGCTAATCGACTTTGAATGGAATCAATTGAACTACTAACAACTGTATCAAACAACTTTGGGTATTGACTTTTATCTACATTAAGTAGCGCTGCTGCCATAGGGTTTGAAGCCAATGAAGTGATGCCTGAAAGATACATAAAGCACTAATTAGGCAAAAGCTGAAGAAATGCTTGCGTTGCATACAGAAAAAATGCTAAATAAATAAATATTAAACTACAAATTGTTTACTCCAAATACCAATTTACTACATAAATATTAATAATAATCCTGCCTTACTGACCTTCTCCATCGTCAAAAACAGAACCAAAATCCAACGAATCAGCAAATCCGTTTTGTTCTTCGTAAGAGAAAACTCCCTGACACACCACCAAAATTATTAACTGAAAAAATAAAATGATTTACGACTTCCGTTCTAAATTTTAAAATAAACAGTACAAAAAAGTAATTCGTACCAAACATCCGAGTCTAGTATACATTTTGGCGAAGAAAATGGGTATACACCCAAATAATATCGTTAAAGTTTATTGCTCCTCGCTTGCCGAGTTGTATATCTCGTTTACGTTGAGATGAAAGTAACGTCACATGATTACAATGACAAGGTTTTATAGGCGTTATTATTGCGAAGGTGAAAGATCGGTGCAACAGAGCGCGCGCGCCACTGAAGCGTGTCAAGCCGGGCAATGCCCGCTTACCCCATCCGCCGCGGCCGCTGGGGTCAACCTGCAATAGGCCTGAAATTACGTGCTTCGAGACGTATGTAATGTAGCCAATCAATTTATCAATAGACACCCTGTTATCTGTTTTAAACATTTAATTATAACAGTTCTTGTCCATTATTTTTTCTATGAAAAAAATGCTATAACGTAGCCAATAATGTTAGAAAATGCTAAATGGAATTTTAAATTAAGCGGTGATACTATTTGTTGTCAAAATAACAAATTAATTTAACAATGCCTCTATCAAGGTCTCTACAATTTGATATTTTGACAAGTTATGAAAAATAAACTATAAAAATGTATTTATTCGTATGTCTCGTGCAAATTTATCAAAAGTAGGTAATAAAACAACATACATGTTTGCTAGTACTTTCTATGGAATGATCATATCAAATAATTTTGGAAGATATTTATTTATTGTTACAAAATAAGAAATCAAATCAAGTAATTTAAAAAAGACGTGAAACCTACTTTTTCTGGATAATTTGTCAAATAAAATCGGATCGAAGCGCACTTAATGCGATTAGCTGCGGTATCGTAACTGCAAATCTAGTGGAATCGGGTTTTCATTGAAATTAGAATAAAATGATTATATTATTTATTTATTAGGAATGCATAAAATATTGTAAATTCGTTCTACATTTATGTACTCGTATATCTAGAGTATTTATTTACACACTGTCTTCAAGTCTGTCCAGCAGTCTACGACACGCTTGTCTGTTGTCCGTCTCCAACGCAGCTTTCATTGTAATCTAAAATAGGAAATGTTTTTGTTTACATTTGTTACAAAAAATCGATAAAGTGCGAGTCGGACTTACACATAAAGTTTCCGCTAGACATTTGTATCTACTGACATTATTAAGATCGAACATAACATTTAATAACTCAACAAAAACCTATTTCGTGTTCGATTTTTTGTTATTTTATTTTTAGTATTTGTTGTATTTGTTGTTATAGCGCACCTTGGGTGGAATTGCTATATTGAGTACAGTGCACATAGCACTATACTCAATATAGCAATTCCACGTATCTACCTATTATTAGTTTAGGAGATAAAGCTCAGTGATAGGCGTACAGACATTTAAGGCTTTTTCTGTCCCTTTTTTTCCTGTCAGGTCTAAAAGTTGACTTGACCAACTCCATACCTATATCAATTTGAGACATGTTAAAGTACTTACAGCCATTTTACTATTGGAATCTTGTAGTTTTTGGGACAACATCCATAGATTAGCCGCCAAACTGACCATGGCCTCCTGTTCCAGGTCTCCCCTTCGAATGATCCGCCAAAATAGTTGCAATGCTAAATTATGTTGATTCCTGGTTTCTCGCGCGTCGCCTAACATTTTTAGGACGACTAGCAGTTCTTGACATATATTTGTAGCGTGTTTTTCGATACTGCTTATGAATTCTTCTTCAGATCCGTATAGCTCATCATTAGATAGCACTAAAAATAGTAAAAAAATGTACTGTATGCTGTATTAAATTTTTGCCTACCAAAGATCGGAATTAAATTTTACAATTTTGTCTTAAATTCTAGTAGATTAGATTCGATCTTAGTAAGCAAACATTGGAAGGATTGAATTTAACAACAGGCGTTAGTACGTGACAATATTTCATAACCGCCTTGCTTTGTAAGTGTTTTTATGGACTTTATTTTTATGCAGGACTACGAATTGATATATAACAATAGAAAAAATTAAAATCATCATTTTACTTTTTGGATGACATTTATAATTTAAAAGCAACTGGCAATTGATATAAAAATACAAATTATACCTCCGTCAATATGATAAGCGTAGTCATCCTGCGTCATCTCGCACAGCAGATCTAAAGTGCGGAGCAGTAACGTATAATATAATGGCTCTGTTTTCTTCCAATGAATCCGTTCCATTGTTTTTATAAAGCCAGTGAGAATGTAAGCTTTGCAATTACTCTCCAAATTGTCCTAAAACAATTTAATAGTAAGATGAACACGATAAAGGTGTACTTGCTTCGAAGTTCAAAAGACAAGAAATTATTGGAAGTTCAATATACTTCTTTGATAATTATAATAATGTATGTAAAAAAGTGTGTGAGATTAAATATAGTTCACACAGAGTTAATTTATTGATTCAGTGCACTGTTAAAAAATAGATAGGATTATGGTTGAACTCACAGGAAGAATCAAAAGTGTTGACAAGAAGTTGCTGATCAGTCCAACTACTCTGTCATGTGTGGGTTTATTTTGACCATCCTCTTGTATGTGGTGAGGGATGTCTGGTATCAGTCCAACCAGCGCTTTAAAATTCGTTTCAGCTGTAATGAAAATATAAATGTGATTGTCTGAAGAGTACATCAATGTAGGCTATATGGATGGGCAACATTACATTTATCAAATTATTAGTTCTAATAGCCAATGCAGGATGTTTTTAACAGGTGTTCGCGAGCTTAGTTCAACATAAAGCTAAAACTCATGACATGCCAAAACTCTTATATCATAGAGATCGTAGGGTGGTGGGAGCTACATCCTGTAATATGCGCGTGATTGAGTAGCGGAGTATATCCAATGGCGAGGAGCAAGTAAGGTGCAGCGACGGCGCCTTTAGAGAGCTGTACGTCCCAACCTTATCGCTGTCAGCATAATTACCACCTTTTTACGTGGGAAATACTATCAGGGAGGTCGTGGGTGCAACAAAGAAAATATGCCCTTCTCTTGTCCACTCCAAAACTCCATGATATTTTCTCTAACAGCCGTTTGTCGAAACTCAAGCATTCTTCTACAGTTTCGATAAGACGCTGGAGCCATTTCATCCCTTCTCCCGTGAGGACGATACAATAAATAAATAAATAAATAACACTTCACACTCATAGCCCCACAGTAGGATTTTCTCCTGTGTCGTGGGTACCATGGACAACACACAAGACAAGGACACA
>DWPV01008086.1:0-10240 GCA_018251915.1 Urbanus proteus proteus
CGTAATTAATAACTTTATAGATTAAAAGTGATTCATTTGAATATAATAATCAAAAATATGATTAAGGACATATTATTTTATATACGATTTAAAATTTGAAAAACAATTTTTCAAACCGATATTGAACCGGTTTTCTATAAACAACGAACCCTCAAATGATATTAGGCGTAAGTAGAATTACATATTATTCGAAGCTGTAAAAAGATATTACGTACTTAGGTACAATTTCTCTTCTAGAAAAATTCATAAAAATCGGCGATTTAATAATAATAAAAAATAAAAAGTGACAATTTCCTTTACAATTTTTTTATTATTTATCATGTTTCTAAATTATTGTGACACTTCCTCAAATTTTGGTGTTATTTTGGTACATACTATCTGACATTAATTTGTAATTATCGTTGACCACTTTAACAAGTCTACTCGTCGTTTAAGTCCACTCGTTTAAACTTATAACTTAACCCGCTCCGTTTATGATCGTAGTTGTGGACCGCTCGCCTCTTCCCGAGCAACTTTTTATTATGGCATTCGTTGGTTGCAAACCAGTTTGACGGTTTTAGTGTTATGCGCTATGTTGCACACAGAGCTTACGGGAACTGGAGTTTGGTTCAACTTCAACAGTTCTATCTACCATCTGAAACACTGAGTCAAAATAAAGTTTAGATATACAGACGATATATTTTGTGAGCTAATCGTAGTAACTATTTTGTAATTAAGTGTAAAATGATTTGAAGAAAACGAGGGGCAAGGCGTAGAAAAAAAATTAAAAAGAAGTAGGTGTTATTTTAGACATCTTTATTTCTTATAATAACTCACGTATTAAGTTAAAAGTAAAGTTTAGGTAGGAACATAAGTAACAAAGAACCAATCTTGGGTGTTGATTACAGATTTCCATAGACAGTGAAAACTTATCATTTAAAAAATAAATATAATAAGCAATTATATAGTTAATAAAAATGCAATTTGATAATAAGTGTACATCTAAGCTTAACATCTACGTATGTTTTAAAATATTACCCTGTTTTAGTCTTATTTAATCCAACCTCATTAAGATAATTTAATATCTTATTGGTACGTAAATACGTAAAAGAAACATTGACTTAAGAAGCGGAAGTAGAGTACGGAAGAAATATAAATTTGCCTTGAAATGGTATTCGACGCAAGGTACTCTATACATTTTAAATGATTAGAAAGTAAACAATTTAGTTAAAATTTTGCTGATATTGTTAATGAACTGACATTGTTAGTAAATTCATTAACGAGTTAATAATTATCTTATTATTTACCTTAATTACTTTATTTTGTTTCTAGACGAACAATAAAATTGTAAACTTAAAATAAATTATTGTTATATTTTTGTAATCATTACTTACAGGTATTATTTAGTTCTTGTAATAATGAAAATGAACCGTAATATACAATTTTCATCATTTTTTATCCGCGATCCCTTTTCTATGACATTGTCACTGCCGCTATCCCTAATCTGTGTAATTAACTTCTAATAGGATTAGAGTCATACCTGAGATCAACTTAGATAAATTACTACCATTGAGGACTAAGGAAGGCTACGTTAGCCTCGTATAAGCCTACCTATTAGAGCAATTTATACGTATATAGGAAAAGCCTAACACAGTCTTCAAACTTGAACACAGTTAAACGCTTCTGTTTGAAATAGAAACAAGTGTGACTGTGATACCGCCATAGTCTAAACATAATGTATTTTACGACGATAACCATTAAAGGTTGTATATCAATACGTACCTATTGTAGAATTGACGGTATACCTACCTTTATTATATTAAATGGCTCAAGCATTTGCGGGCATTGCATTCATGTTTCAAAATCAAAATTAATATGATTACTTTAGTGTGTTACGAGAAAAGGAGCAATTGGGTTATGTGAAACAGCTACCTACCTACTGATAATACAAAATTGTGAAAGTATATTATCAAAGCCAAGTACCGTTACACTGTCTATGTACATAGACATTAATGGAAATACTTAGGTCGTTACAGTGACATAATTATTACGTAAGACTTGATAATGTTCGTTTTCTACGCGGAAATAGTTACCTCAACTGAGTTTTCAGATTCTATAATAATATGCTTATGTTTAAATAATTGAAATGGCAAAAAAGCATGTTGTCCATCAAATTACGATCGCCGCCATTCACGAACATCATCTAAAATTTTGATTCTAAATATTACGGCGTCTTTTTTTGACTAAGATTGAAACAGCAAACGAAGATGCAGTTTTCATAATAGGAAGTGGTCACTGCCACTGGCACTTAAATGGCTAAGGCCAGCCCTGTTGTCCGGCAACCACACACCTCAACACTCCAAGAACTTTTATCCATGAAGTCAGTCTGCCACCTTTCAAAATTCGAGCCATTTGAATTTATCACTCATGTTCCCTTAAGGAAAAAAGGAAGGAAAAATTACATGAACAATAAATTAAAGCCCTATATGAAATTAATCAGCATGGGTAATGGATACATATAGTCGATGATGATTACATATCATAAGTACATAATTTCACTACTTTAGCTAAATTGACTGCAAGTTTTATATTATACTGTCTCGTGGGAAATATTTTGAAACGCGAGTCGAAATATAAACTGGAACGTGTAACAGAGTTCCTTGTTCGTGATTCTAAGTACAGAACCTTATAAATAAATTCTGTTGCTTTCATACATTTAGGCTTTAGGTTCAACCGCTAGATGTCTAGTATTATAAACACTCAGACGTTCATATAGTACAGTGTGGAGCTGAATAACAAAGACCAAATAGGTTTAGTTGACATAGATAAACGGCCCCAACAATTTACTTTAAGGTTCACCAAAAGCCTCAGTTTTGGTCTCAGCGGAAATTGTTCATTTTTCAAAATGTCCTATCTCGTAATATCTGATACCTAATGTATATCAAAAGTTTCTTGTGCCGAAATGTCCTTTTCTTAAAATGACATTTTACCAAAATTTAACTGATCGGCTTACCTATATTTTCACAAAATTCTTCTTTTTCTATTGATAACTTAAGAAAGTAAAATAATTTAAAAACTTTGTCAAAAATAATTTAACCCAACCTATGATATGGCATTGGAAAAAAATGGAAATAAGCACAATGCGTGGGGTGAGCGCATACGAAGCGTTGCGAAGAAGTTCTTTGAAAATAAAGGAAGTCATATTTTTATGCCACGGAACCTTTTATGAGGTACACTGTTCACACATGATAGTTTTGTGTAATGGGTCAGTGTCAAGTGGCGGTCACGTAGTGCTTACTAAAGTTATGGCGCTTGGAAATACAATACATTGTATGCAAACTGCTTAACGATGCTACTTATTGATGTACTTACTTTGTTTTACGTTTATATGTGTAAGCCTTCGGTAAACTCATTACGTTAAGTATATATGTACCTAATGATTTTGTGTTATTTTACAAATGACCATCGGTAGTATTCAAAAAGTCATATTCTTGCGTATCTTAAAAGGTGGTAAAACGATTATGTTTTGATTGAATAGTTTACACCGCCATACTTGTTTCTAGCGAGACAGTTCGTGCGTTTTGGTACAAAGGTGTGGTTGACTGTTCACATCAAGATAGTACCACCATCTTAGTGCTTAGGAATAGCAATGCATCTGTTACGTCAGATAGAAGTCCTGGCTTATATGAAGTTTCTTACCATGGGCAGTAGGGACCACTACTGCATGAGGACTGCATGCTCTACTACTGCAGCAGCAAAACTATTATCTTATAAAATGTCTAAGGAAGATAATCTATTGAACCCTGTTGGATTGGGTTATGAGAATCAATGGTACCGTAAAACCTATTTTGAATAAATAAAAATTTAATATTGCCGGTCAAATGCCTACCAACATGTTAGCGAGACGAACAATGAAACCTTGAGTAGTTAATTCAGCCTATTTGACTCGAAAGCCGAAACATTGACTTCGGTTATTCTGGTCAATTAATTTGCCATTCAATTTAAACACAATACACATCCACTTTAAGTTTCTTTGTCACTAATAGATTCAGTGTAATGTAATATTACTTTACGACACAGACACTGCTTTGCCCCGTGTAACATTTTCTTTATTTTATTTGCCAGCAACATTGCTAAACCCATGGAAATACAGTTCTCTCTTAAATTTATTTTATTTACAATATACTTATTTGATTGCGTATTTAAAATGAATTACATACTGTTTAATATTATTATTTACAAAATACAAAAAAAACTAAATGATTTATTCATTTAGTTTTTCGATTACTCATTCTAAATAACGATAAACTGTTATAGTGTTATTTATGGTAATAATTTAATTAAATAACCTAATCCCCTTGAATATATGTAAGTCATATACATACTTACCTAACTCTTATTTTAGCAAATAGAATTTTTCATGTATGTTACCTACTTATGATTTTATGTATTGTGCAATTTGAATATTATTTAATGGCGCGGTTTTACTTGGTATATGACATAGGTATGTGTACAAAAAGATGCTGCTGCCCATCTCCTGATTTTCTTGGTTTTATCCTTTAGCATCCACGGGAAGAGAGGGAGTGATGGTATTCAAAAATGACACTGCACGACACTGCTAATTTATTAGCGTGTGAGTAATTTGCCTGTAAATTAAAACGAAGCATACTGAATCAGCTCATATCAGAACAGTATCGATTGAATTGAGCGTTGAATATGGCGATTGAAACTGATTGATTTGCGCGAACAGAAATAGAACGATGACGGTTTCAAATTTAATTTCGAAAATGGCTCGTTATAAATAAAATGGATATTAATGCCTATGAGCAGATGATTCATCCATCAATTTCAAGAATTAAATAATGGACTGTTGTGGTTAATGAATCGATTAATATTTAAATATGTAGGTATTTATTGTAAATAAGTTGGTGTTTTTTTGGAGGAAATTGTAAAATATTTTTTGAATATGTATTTTTTAAACATAATTTCATTGAATATATTCATTGAATAGTATTTATATTGTGATAACTAAAATGCATGTGCGTAATATGTAATGTGTTAAACAAGTCATAAAAAGATTTTACTGTTGTATTTATTCAAGTAAGTTAAAAACACGAATAACTTATATACCTATGTCCTAAAATTTACCTAAGTATTTAGTTTAAGTTTTTTACTTAAAACAAATAAAATTAAGCTCCAAAGCATCCTAGTAACCTGTTGTTACCAAACCATGGTAAATTTTAGTTATATATAGCATTCTTTAAATAACACATCAATGATTAAGTCAATGCGATCTCAGTCGTTGTTGCTAAATTGATGCATGATGATTACAACTTACAAGGTACATTTATATTCTCAATGAAAAAACTAACCACCATTTTGATATCAACTTTAATTAACAAATTGTTAACTTAAAGAAGTTCAGAAACCAATTACTTCTAAGACCTTCTTTTGCCGATATACAATTATTATACTGAAATGCATTTCACATTTCAGTATAATAATAACATTAATCTTACTAATTTCCATATTCTTTACGAGAACAAGCGCCATAATATTTATTTGGTTCACATGCGGGCGCGGACGTTGCTTATCGTTGAATTACCTACCTACTGAATACTCATATAACACTGTGTTACGCGATAAACGATTTTTACTGTTCTAAATACTTACATAATGAAGCTTCAAAACAATAGTCTGTGTAAATATTTCACTGCTTCACTATATAGTTGTAGGCACCTAAATAATATTTGTATACTTGGGTATACATTTTTATAAAGTTACCACTTCATATATCGAATTTGTATTGGTTTTTTGATTCTGCTTAAGGTTCAGTTCGTTGATACTAGGTACTTAACGCATTATATTTAGTTTTATTGAGTTAAATCAAAGACCTTAAGGAAATAACCAAAAACAGACCTTACAACAATAATATGAGTATTTTATAGTTTTAAAATTTAATTTCTGTCGACAATCCCTAGTACCTACTGCCTATGTCTTTTCGTTTATCATAACTTTGATGGCTTTATTCCATGAAGCGATTAATCGATAAAATATGAGTGTAAAGACGCAAAGTATGATCGTTTCCGCCATGGCCGCAAAGGTAATTAAACGATTACACATTTCATTAGCTTTACAGTTAATAGGTATATTGCGCAGTATATGATTGCGATGAGGGGAATTCTATAGAACAGCTGAGATGAGAACAGTTACATGTTACATCAAGGTTATAAGTACTAAGATGTGTCCAATAATTTATTGACAATATTGGATATTTTTAAAGAATTCAGCAAAATACTATGTCCATCCATCCATCAGCTCTTTGAGCAGGACCTCCAATAATTGGCGCCACTCCAACCGTCCTTAATCCAGCAATTTCCCGCTGTCTTCAGGTCATCAGTCCACCTGGTCGCCAGGCGTCCTGTGCTCTTGTGCTCCAAAACACAATGTGCATAGTAATAATTGTTAGGCTCGGTTAGACGTTAGCCTATTTCAGTCGGATAACAGCAGAGTTTACTGCGTTTTTCTAGTTCAATTGAATGGTATGGAATTCTGCGTGCTCTAAGCCTCATATGATATGATTGAATTATAAGTAACAAAGGCAACTTTTTATAGAGTATGCAGTCCACCTGGTAAGTGGTCGCAGCCATGCACAGCCATTGGTTACATCCAAGTCCTCACAGTAACTCCACTAATTGCATCATTTTGAGATGTATTTAAATGTTAAATTCCGATTACGAAAAGGCGTTGAATCTAAATATGAACGGTGATTGTTATAAAAAAGGTAAACTCAAAAGGGCAATTCTGTTGATTCCGCGTACAAGTACCATATACCCTTTATGGTGTACCGCCAGTTTTAAAGGGCAGTTTGCTGATCACCTCGAGACGACAACATCATGATTACTGCCGGGTTCCGAAGCGTAAACACTCGACATGTGAATGGATTAACGAAAGACGAAAGGCCAATGAAACGTTTGTACCACACAAAGAATTCTGACGTTCACGAATATTATTTTTAGGGTTCCGTTCTCAAAAAATGGAACAACTATATAGTTATATGGAACTCTAGCCTCCGCTGTCTATCCGTTTGGCATCTATCTTCCTACAGGGTTCTTTTTCATAATTCATAATTAATCGTAATAGATAATCAGTTGAAATGTATACAGAGTATAGTTGTAACAAATGCCAAAAAAGTAAAGGTTAAAATAAGAGGTTTCTTACTTACGGACCCCCATTATTACAAAGGTTTATTTACACCGTTGTTTACTTTATGTACTCGTATTAAACCGTTACATGTTGATACTTTACATTTTCACAATACGTACTTATATCTAAACCCACTATGATAACAATATATAGGTATGAATATGAAAAAGATGTCGCGGAACCCATTGTGCGAGTTTAACTTGTCCTTGACCAATTTTTTAATTATAAATCGGCATGTGTTTGACCACGAGGTTACCTGATATGCCTGATATGGGTAAAACAATCCATCATTAGTTAGTTGGTTGAGTTATCTACGAAGTTCAAAATGCGGCTCCCTAAATTTTAGAAAAGCATCTCGTCTTTTATTTCAAAGGGAAGTGCGTCTTACCTTACCTTCTTATTGATGCGATATTCATTTTTTTTCCATTTTTACTTTTATCCATCCATACATCAGCCTTTTAATCCGACTGCAAGACGTAAACCTCCTTTAAATGGTTTTGCCAATAGTCACCGCGCTGGCATATACATATGTATCGATGACCGTAGTTTGTGTTGTTCATAGGTAAACAGGAAGACATCGTTTCCAATCTCCTGAATATTGATTCTTAGTCGCCTCCTCCGACATCCACGGGAAGAAAGGAGAAAGGAAGTGGTGCTATTCATAACCGACACTAAACTGTAAGGTTTTTTTTTATATCTGGATTGCAACTGCAGACCAAGTCATAGCTTTTGACAAAGCCGACATTTAAAAAAATCTTGAACTAGAGAGCGACCACGAATTACAGCTAAAAGGTAGGAAGGTTTTGTCTTTGTATTTCGTTTTATCCTACCATTTTAGGGCATGGAAATTGTGAAGTCCCCAAAAGTAGAAGGAGCTAATAAGTTAAACACATCTGTGGTATTGGTAGTTTCCGTAGCTGTGTTAAATAAAGGGTTAATTAATGGTTTGATTCTACATTTATATTGTTGCGTAATATTTGATAAGAATATACCTACCTAATGTATCATAATAGAGATTCTTGTGCAGATTATTAGATTTTTATTTTCCATAGCGGAACACCATTTCATAAGATGGAAGTAGTAGTACTCAGGATAAGTAGGTATATGGCATCCGTGGATATATCTAACCAATACCGCATTGGTGAGGTAGGTAAGTCTTCCTTTAGTTGATTATAAAAGACGAAGGTGGTCGCCTCCTACGTAAATAAGCCATTATCAGCACATTTTTCACCCAAACTCAAGAATTGGTTCACGATATTCATGTTCTATATGATCTACCGAGGCCGAGGTGAATTGTTCACGTTAAAAAAGAGATTATTTAGTTATGTACCAAATTTGAATAAATAATTTTCCTCACTTTTAAAAACAAAATGGTTAAAAGTGAGACGGTAATGAGTCTATAATTAACGTGTTTTAACAAGGCTACTTTAGCTTTTAGATATTATACGATAATAAGGTAGGATAATCTTGTATATTAACTTATAAATAATTACACTGCTTCCTCCTTGAACTCTAACATCAGATTCGAACAAGGTAAGCATTTAACCAGAAAACGTTTGTGTTACACTAGCGGTTTTTAACAGTCTTGTTTTAAAATATTAAGCTTTATTTCAATCTCGACTGCCATTGTATTAAAAAAGATATGAGTTCTTACACAGAATAAGTCTAGTGCACGTCCGGTATAAAAATACCTTAGCATTCAGTAACTATTAACAGTATTAATTAGAAAGTAAAATTACATTTAAAAGAAATTGAGTCCTATAATTTTAATAAACAATAAATAAATCCACTGAAGATAGACATTTACTGACTGTCTAAAACAGTTATTAGTCACCATTATGTCTAAGTCTAAAATTAAGGTTCGGTGGCTATCAAAACACCAGACGTAACGGTCTGATTGCAAAGCAGTATAATCCAAACATAATATAACTCATTCTAATTCCTAACGTCACTACGTAATTAACCTGCAACGCGGTTCGCATCGTTACTGCGATTGTGTAATAATTACACAATTACAAAATGGCACGTTCGCAACCACGTATGATAATCTGTGTACGAACACGCATTGGCCACACGCATTGCTTCATTGTGTGAAAACTAAAAACTCAGGTTCATATTGACTTTACTTAATACATTTCGTAATCGATTTATCCAATATTCGTAATACACAAAAACGCACATCTTAGCTTAAATAAGTGTACCTGTAAATAAGGTACCTGTTAAGTACCTTTTTTCGGACGAAAAATTTTTGAGGGTTGATGTACCTACTAACATGGCCGGTATTGTCCATTCAACATTGAAAGACTTCATGATGGCACGAAACGTACCTATAGTAAAGTATATCCTGACAAGATCATATTCAACGCATCGTATATAAATGTTGTATGATCGAGGAATAATTGATTAAGAATTTATACTCATCAAGATTTTAAGTCATGTAGAACCTTTTAATGTTGACACTTCCTTACAGGCTTGGCAAAACAAGGCAACCTTAAATTAACGAGATGAATAATGTTGTAAAAATAACAATAAAATGTATAATGTATGTATACTTACATTGATGTGTAAAATTTTATTTAAATGAACCGAAAAAGTAGGTATTAAAAATGGTAAGTGGCTACTGTCGTCCAAGGACATCAATGTTCAACTTCAGGTAAGATCGGAGCTCAGTTTAAAATCGGCCAAAGATGCGTTTTAAGGGAGCCCCACTGATGGTTTAGTTGGAACCGTTATAAAGTGTTTTTTCATTACCACGTTCCTCAAACCAGAGCACAGCAGCGCTTAACATTTCTGTTATAATACAGACACCTATTTCTGTAGCCTACGGCTCCTTCCGAAGTTAAACCATAGTTAAACCAAAGTGGTTTTATCCCCATTCAACGGCGCAGGAAATCATTTGTACATACGTAACAGAAGTAACAAACAGAAAATTCCAAAGTTTGTCTGATATTTGTTCAATAAATCAAAGTGAATTATACAAATATTTCGCTGACACAATACAACTGAACAGTAAAGTGCACTAAAAATAAAAGGCGAACCGAATCTCCATAAATTA
>DWPV01008087.1:0-10240 GCA_018251915.1 Urbanus proteus proteus
GTGGGTGCCATGGACAACACACAAGACAAGGACACACACCCAGACCAAGAATGGAAATTTAAACTCATCATTCAAATGAGTCTCAGATACCTATGTCTTAAGTATGACTACTGACGACTATGTCGGGCAACATATCATATAAAATGATACAGGGTCCTACGGTATTCAAAACAGACTGACTGAATCAGCTTGCAAATTCTATTGCGTAACATATACCTACGCTAGTACAAGATACATGAAAGAAATGACATGCAATTAAAGCAATTTGCAATGAAACTATTCATTAATCTTTGTAACAAACATCGCGCTCATTTACCAACGATTTGTAATAATTTCAATCAATTACAATACAATTCACATTAATCATGGATACAGAGTTGCGGTTAAATATAATTTGCGCTACAGTTGCAGGAATTTCAAGTAATATTAGCTATAAGACAATCGTATGAATGGAATTTATTCTTATTACAGGAAGTTTATAATGCCCACAGAATTACATATATAATCTGCATACTGCGCGGGGTTATTCAGCTGTTTTAAATATGGTATTATGTTTTAACTGTTAGCAGTTTCCCGCGATCTCGTATGTGCAGAGTAAATAATACAAGCAGTTATGATTTGAGGTTCTATAATTTGCCTTAGTGAATAATTACCCGACTGCGTCAGAAAGAGGGTAATGTTTTTCGAGCGTATGTACGTTCTATATATATGTGCATTTCTTTCGCACGCCCTACAGCACAAACGGATTGGTGGATTTTAGCATACGAGGTGTCGTTGAATTCGTCTCAATTGTCATAGTGACAAAGGCTATATAATTTTTAAATATAGTACCTGAAAACTCAAAAAAAGGCCTTCAGCATTCGGGTTTTTGTTTTAAGATAGTTTAGGTTTTGCGATGATTAGCTAGAAGTTAGTACTTACATATCCTTTTGCTTTTATGTATACAGATATAAATATAGCCCAGTGATTCAATCCGGTTTGTGTAATGCCTAATTATATTTAATTTGTTTGCGTCTTAATGACAAGGCGGGTGATGGAAGTAATATTATAAATATGGCACTAATTAAGTTTGTAGAGCAATTATATTAACATTACTTGCATATCCTTGAGATAATAAATAACGGTTGCTCACATCTCTGCGTGTTGTTGTTTACTCGAAACAGATAATAGAAAAATATACTTTACTTGTTTATGGAAATTTTCGGTCAAGTTTTTAATAAATTTTAGATTACTTCTTAATGTTATAAAGAAATTTCTTATCATTTTATTTAATACTCTTTGATATAAAAATACATATCACATATTATTGTAGTATTACATATTCTTATTTCGTACATATGAACTATCGAGTTTCTTTTTAATTATAATTTACCTAACTATTATTTGTGTCACGTTAAATTTTTAATTTAAGGCCTAAGTATTAATATTATTTGTTTCGGTTTCAAAATTTGTTGTTCCAAACTGTAAGTAATTTTGTGTTAATTTTTGATCGATGTAACGAATATCTAAAACTATGCTGTTTCTTCTAACAGATGTGTAAATAATAAATAGATTAAAGACAATTTCTTAGCTAATTATAACTTTATAAATACAGTTACCAAGCAGTTAAAGGTATTCTGCTGAAATCCTTAAGTACAATAAGATAAAATCAAATATTATTGTATGTACCGCGTGTTCTAAGAAGGCATTTTGCGTAAACAAGGCGTTAAGACCCCGATGAACTCGGATAGTAGGTAATGAATCACGGTTAATAATGGCGCCAATTAATTACATTGACAAAGTCACTATGTCATTCGCTTGATATTTTTTATGAAACGAATGAAGGAGTGATGTTAATATCAGCTGTTGTGGCAACTGCCCTTTATGTCATACATAGAATTTTTTTGGACACATGTGTAATACTGTTATTTAATTAACTGCATAAAGGAATCGAATCATAACTGATGTCGCTAGGAATGCGTTGTTAATCCTAAGGACTTAATTTAGAACGATTGTTATACGGTCTTTTCCTAGATATGAGGCAGGCCTATATAGAATTGTTACGACCCTTCAGCCGCTATTAACCAATCTCTATTGTTATTTTTAATCCTGATTTTAATGAGCTTCCTATTCCTCAAATACACAACGACTCGAATCGATAGGTAGATATCCCATACTAAAGGTACATACATATTTACAACGTTAACTGTCCCCAATATAATAAAATTCAAATTCGCCTTAATTACGAGCATTAATGTCGTAATTGCTATCACCTTAGCTATTAACTGTTAACTTTTACGTTGCGTAACTTTTTACGATCTAGCATATAATTGCATACAAAGCATTTGACAGCGAGGCAAAATAAGTTGTTTTTAACGTTGAAACTTTACCGTTTACGTTTACATGACGTAGTTTTAACGTTTACGTTTTAGCATGAGTATAATTGCCGACAAAGCATTCAACGGCGAGGTACAATAATTTGTATAATATGTATAATGCACGGAAAATCCAATTGACGTCTATAACTGCTGTGATTCGATCTCTGCATGTTTTCCTTCATTAATTGTAATAACAAGAACTGTTCCTGGAATTGTTTTACATTGCAACAAGTGACCATAAAAGGAGAATATATAAATAACAATAATTCCCCAATTAGCAATTATGATTACCTGTTTTTGAAAACAATTTGCCTCTTTGAAAGCGGAAAGGAAATTGTGTTGGCGATTGGTCGTAACTTTAGGGTGACTGTAGCACGTTATATCAACTAGGTATTAAACCTTTTAAGTGATTTGGTACAAATAGATCTTTCCACAAAAGAAACTGACTGGGTATTGAAGGTTTTGTTTGTTTTTCCATCCTGGAGTCACCACCGCTTATTCCTGCTCAAGAACAACAGTGAAAAGCACAGCTGTGTTTCGATTAAAGGGATTTTTATAGGTAAGACCGAAGCAAACGAGCATGCCGTCCACCTGATAGTAAGTGGCCAATGCCGTCCATGGACATCTATAACCAACCCCAGATAAGATCAAGGTCCTATCTGAGGTTAACCACGGATGCGTTGCCACCCTTGAGGACTGTCTCCCTTACCACACCCTTCAGACCAGAACACAGCAGTGCTTTACATTTCTGTTATAAGGCAGAAATAGGTGTGGCGGTGGTTATTTTTTTGTCTGCCTGTAATTTTGTTTAAACTTTATAAAAAAAAGGGTTCGGATAAATGATTTCGAGAAAGCTATATTTTGCATCCACAGCCATATTTTAAGTTGTTCTCAAGTTAGCTTGTTCTCAAGTAAAGTAAAACGAGTATAATACATATTATGTGATGTAATTATTATTGTTGTATGCATACACTTCTGTTTATATCGCGTATAGTGAGGGCATGTACCTAAACCTTTAACCTACAAAATGATAAACACGCGTGCCGTGGCTGCCACCGTACCCTTCAGACATACTTGGGATCCAGGTTCGAACCCAGACCAGACGGACGACTGAATTACCACCAGATATGAATATTGTATGGTCATTTAGATTTATATACTAGGTTTAAGGGATTTTGTTTTGTATCATTTCATATACTGTGTATATGTGTAGTGTAGGGTCACTGATCATACTAAGAGAATGTGTTACGCATATAGGACATATATATTACTAGCGACCCGCCCCGGCTTCGCACGGGTGCAATGCTGATACTAAATATTAGTAAAAAACTGATATTATTATACCTATAAACCTTCCTCTTCAATCACCCTATCTATTAAAAAAACCGCATCAAAATCCCTTGGGAAGTTTTTACGATTTAAGCATACATAGGGACAGAGAAAGCGACTTTGTTTTATACCATGTAGTGACTGCTACGGATGCGTTCCTATCCTTAAGGATTAATGTGGAATATCTTTAATAAATATGTCGCCAATACGACACCCAACAAACTAGAATATAACAGCACTTAATACTGTTATTAGACAGAAATATGATATAAGCGGTCAGTCCAGAGAAGAATAACGAATAGTTTTTAAAAATGCTGTTTGAAAAACTTTATGAAGCTGGGAAACCTACGAAGGCATTTTTTATAAGAATGAGGTTGATCCTATCATGTTTACTGATAACTATCACCGATGGTCACCTGTAAGCAATGTCATATAGAACATGATTTCTATCAAAATACAAATACAGATGTCTTGCTACTCCCGAGGATCGAGATGGCCTCTTTTGAAAATGAACCAGCAACCACACTCTTTAATTAAAATTTCAAAATATAAGAACTGCTTTACTATAGAAATGGTGTGATGGTTGTACCTCTCTAGTCCAAACCATTCTGTATTATCGACATGCAGACAAGTAATTTATAATAATGATGATAATTTTGACTCATTCTTAATTTTTGACATTGTGAATTAATTATTTTTTTCTTGTTTCAGATGTGGTAATCAAGCAGCCATAATGGAATTGGATGATGCGCTTAAGTATTCATTGTGAGTATTCAAATTTGTTTTTATAATTAATTATCATATATCAGTATTATTTGTATACAATTCAAATTTTATTGATGTTTATTTATCCTTGTATGATCATGAAACACAAATTCAGTTCTGATATGTTTTTAATCAATTATGTGTATATTTAAATATCATAATTTACATTGGAATGTCTCTTCGTAATAAATTAATGGTGTATGTTGGGGTCATTAGACATTGAGCGGAAACTATAAAATTTAAATCGCAGGATAATTTAGCCAACATTAGGGTTCCCGCACCCAAAGAGGAATAACCCTTCTAACAGCAAACTCCACTGATTATTTATCTTCTACAGAACTCTAGAACCTCATAGCTCACATTTGACTTGATATTTTTATGATAGTTGTGTTACTATGGCCTTTATAACAACATATTCTAAATCTAGAGGGGGGGACATGCAATACCCAGATGATGATCGCCGTTCTTTGGTTAAATTAATTAATTGACACAAATATTTGTAGTTTTCTTAACGTGATTCAAATCTTAAATAGCTGATTTTCGACAACAAGCAATTAATTAAAAATGTGGCCAAATTGTACGGCAATTTTATTTCATAATATGGATTAATATCAAAGCTGATGTTACCTTGCTAAGCAATATAAAATGGTAAATAGGAAATTCTTGTGTATATCAGTTGTGGAAACTTAAAAGTAATCTCGGGTCAAAGGCATTATGTAAATTGTGTTGTTTGACATTATCTTATCATACTCCTTGAATTATTTTAATCCATCCGTACTTTTATGTTTTTATTTTGTAAACACTAAGTCAAATTTGGAATTTATCACCTTAAATTCCACTTCTATCTGTAAATTTAAAATAAACTAATCTGTGATACAGTAAAGAAATTATAATCTCACTAACAAAATATATGCAGACTGTGTTTCACTTACATTTTAATAATAAAATATATTAACAACTTTAAAGCGCTTCTTGCTTTAAAGATATTATTATTTTATTTTTCTTTGTCATATAAAAAAGGCATATTTCGGTATGATTAGAAGCGCAAAGTGATGACTATATTAATTTGTGCAAACAAATCAATAAAATACGCGACTTCTCGTCGCCGTCTGTGGATATTGAAGTTTTATGACCGTTCATTTATTTGTTCGTGTGATTGTATTTCATGTGTATATGTATTGATGTGTATGTTTGTCCGTCCAGCCTTCAGTTCGACCCGGCCCCGCGGCGCGGCGAGCCGCACGTCACACGGCGGACGCCGGATTACTTCATGTAGGCTGCACGTGAGTATTACATTTGTACTGATTATAGTTATACAAACTGTGTTTTTTAAAAGTGTAATTTGTGTCCCTTGGGGTCGCAAAACCTTGTGTAAAATTACAAATAATAAGTTGTGGGACTCGGCCCTTGGATATTTGTAATTCTTATTAGTTTTATTATGATTAGTATTATTTGCTATTGAACACAGATGCGTTGATACCTCTGATGATTAGTTGGAATGTCTCAGATAAATGTGTCTGCTTTACTTATTTACACAATTACCCTTTCAAACCGAAAAGCTTAACACCGCTGTTATTACTCAGTGATAAGTGTAGCGATGATACATCTCCAGTTGAATTACATTGGTGGTACTATGAAATTATATCAGAATTCTGAACATTGTCATGTTAAATATCGAATAATTATTAATTAATCATCTAATGTATTCTGGATACTTAGCAATAGGATAGGAAGCGTTAACGATAAACCATGTTTAAAGGGAAGGTGAAGGGACTTTATTATCAGAATAATTATCAAGGTTATCTCATCAAAATCAAATTATCTCATCAAACCCTGTGCTGCATATGTGTATAAAATGAAAGTAAACAATGGTATTTTTCGTTGTATTCCAGTGGTGGCGCATAACCAGCGTGCGCGCCCGGGCACCGCCGCCCGCGCGACCGACCGCTTGCACGGATTGCATTCGCTGGGGAATACTGTGTTTACGGCATTGTGCTTTCTTGCTCCGAGTGCATATTGTGAAAAAGTTTTTGTTTTATTTCTCTTTTCAAATTGAAGTTCGGTTCTTGGTTCTTGCAATTTTAGTTACTCGAGTACGGGTGAAAAGTGTATTGTATATTTCTTTTATTGAAACGCATATTCTGTTCTAACTTTTATTTGAATATTGAAATTTGTTTAATGCAAGTTTAGATGCTCGTTGATCACGGAAAATGTATTATAACTTTTTTTATTGAAATGCGTATTTTGTTTATCTTTTGTGTAAATTGAAATTCGGTTTATGCAAGTTTAGATACTCGAGTACAAACAAGAAATGTATTGTAACTTGTTTTTTATTTAACTCATTTGGAACGTTTAGATACTCGGGTGTGTTTTTATTCACCACAATGCTCTTCTATTCTCAATGTTTCTAACGTTATGAAATTATTATGAATCTATACTCATTAGCATTGTTCGGCGAATTATTCGCGAGTATCTGAATGTTTTATACTCTTTATTGGTCGTAGAGTCATTCAATTATGCACGAGTATCTAATTGTTGCATTAACTTACTGGATAACAGGTCGAATTAATACCTAAAATTTGTACTCACTCGTTAATGTATAAGTATTTAATTATTTATTCGGAGTCACAGCGAATTAAACCCGTCGCAATCGTTCCATCGCAACGTAACATTCACTCCTCCCAGTTGAAACTCATGCCAGTTAGTTCGAATTCCTTTAGTTAAGCTTAAGAGTTGCACAGACATTTCTTTTATCGTGTAACTAGAAGTGTTCTAATTGTATGTTGTACGCATTCGTCTATATATATATTTATATATACTAAAAGATAGATAAGTTCGTGCGTCAACGGGCGGTGCGACGTGCCGAGACGGTGTTGGCACGCTTCGTTTAAAACTAGAAGCGCTACGTATAAGCGAGTAGGTAACGATAAATTAATTCTTACGAAGTGGCGTGCAGTGTGAGCTCGTTGGGTGGCTGAGGCGCGGCGGTATGGCGGTATGTTCATTGCGCGAATGGATACAACTATTGTATGTATAACTTTCGATGTATCAAAGACACTTAGACCTCATTAAACGGCGTACGTTTGCTATCACGGTAGTTTTATTTCCGCCACAAAATTATGTCACCATCGTATCTGTACGACCGGGGAATGGACATACCACCATAATGATCTTTGGTGACTATCACATTCACCGCATGGAAGCTCTTGTTGCGTCCCCGTGGCGTGAGGGATTGTCACGTCACACACGAGTTATTAATGATGGGAATATTCATTTCGAGTATGTTGAATGTAGATCAAAAAATTGTAAAGTCCCATTTTATATCTTTAGTTTTAATCTTTACAATTTAATTGATCTATTTAAAATGGACAATTCAGTTTGATATGTAATTTTTTTTATGTACAATGACTCGTTACGCTTCTCCCGAGCTAAGCGCGGTACTCGTCGACGGATCGACAAAGTTCGGTACAGCTTCAGACATTGAACATGCCCGTGGCAGACGAGATTATACTTTTCTATACAATATTTTGACAGGTACGGCCCATGTCTGCGTGGTCGTGTTTAAACAGTTAATATGTTGTAAATTGTATAGAAGAATACTAACTTGCCTGTCACATTCAATGCCTGTAACTATTAACGGAACTTTATCCGTGGGCGTGTATTTAGCGTCGAACAATAGTGTGCATTTAATTTTATGACAGAATGGCGTAGATTTATGGTAAATATTTACGTAAGTTATAATATACGCGCCTGATGTGAATTCGGAGGAAGAGAGTATTAGATATTTAGATAAATGTAGATTGAAATGCAGCCATTCTGTCACAAAATGTCCGAATAGTATAATTCGAGGTTAGTTTTCTAAATTCTCCTGTTCTTGTGCCACAGTACCTGTTTAACATGGAATAAAGTGATTCACAAGAGTGGAGCTTTAATAGTTTTTTTTATTATACATTTTCATTATTATTTTAGGTAATGTGTAAATACCTAAATACAAGGCGTTTCATTTCATAATTTAACCGTTGAAATATTGGTGTTCCCCAAAAGTACTCTCGAGCAATATTCAAGGGAGACAACAAAAATATTACATAGTATTTTATATGAAAATATTAGTGACGTGTTATGGAAAGCGGGATAAGTTTTAAACAGATCAATAAACATCTTAGCAATAAATTAATCTGGTAGTGGCTATTTAAAATCTAATTTTATCATAAACTTGTGAATATTTTAGTAATGCCTACATTTCATTTAGCGACAGGCATTTTCTTCCCTCTAATGTTAATCGATACTGACAGAAGTAATTCCACGCAACACCCACACTTATTTAGATTTTGACATTGAATTGTTTCTTTTGTCAGTGCCATCGTTAATTTTAAGGCAATTCCTGGTATTTGAAGTCGCATACAACCTTACATTTCCAAAATTATTTTCATGCACTTCAATCGGATGTATAAAAACGTGTGTACTGATTTATACAAAGACTTTACCCACCAATGACATCTAAAGCCACACGTTTCGTTGATCTAAGTATTAAGTATGTAAGTTATAGGTAATCATCAATAAAATATCCAAAAAAACACAAAAAAATGTATAAAAGTGAGCTTCACTTGTGTGAAATGAAAATTATAATTTTAATTCGATGACATTGTTGCGTAAGGTTAATTTTACGGCTTTTGCTAGCATTATTTCACGCAATCGAAGCTCAAAACTTAAATTAAGGCTTTCCTGGCAAACTGCATAGGTAATCTACGTTTCGAAAAAAAAATTAACAAACGTGTAAGATCTTTTATATGAAGCGGATGTTGTAAAATGGAGTGAACGGCAGTGTATGATATTGCGCTAATTATAATTGTATATGATATTCAAACTTCTGAAACACTTCTATATACAGCAATGGCAATAAACTAAATATAAAAGAAACCGTTTAAAACAATTTATTCTTACAACTCTGTACTATGCCCGTTGATAGGAATTAGATAATAAAATTAATTATAATAAACATATTTCTATTATTTCATCATATCCCAAATATTTAGGAAATTAATTTACTTACTATTGTTTTATGTGTAGTTTATCTATAAATACTTAGGTACCTATTGGCCTATTGTAGGACTATTATCTCATTCAATATTTAAGAAATGAAATACTACATCTAGTTATGGCTCTACAACGTTATTGGCAAGCTCAAAACCAAATGCGAATTAAATCTGATTAGAAATTCAAATTTAGCTATACTTAGCACACTTATACGCACCAACAAGTAAATAATGGTTCTATCGATGGCCAAACATGGTGGTATGGAACAGGACAAGAAGTCGGCGAAGTCAAAATGAAACATTTTTGATAAAAATATATTTACTTATATTTTAAGTTACATTTTGCACTGTAAAGCAAGTTTGGTGTGTCACATACATAGTTGAAATTCATTATAATATTTATATTTATAATACAATATTGGTCGAATAACTTCACAATTGTTGGAGTTGTTTAAATACTGAACTAAGTTTATAAATAATTACACTTTTTACATAATGCACTTTTGGCTATGAAATAAGATAATAACAAGAAATTAATAATTACTACATAAACAATATCCAAAAATAAATATTCCTACTATGTACTAATATAAATAAAATATAATTCAATTCAAAATTGACGACCTACATAAAGAAATTAATACAACAACATTTAAGTATTTATCTACTTATACAAGAAATTGATATCTTAATAAATAATTATATACTTCTTATTATTTATTATATGCAAAAGTATAAGTTTTGTAGAACTGTTTA
>DWPV01008088.1:0-10239 GCA_018251915.1 Urbanus proteus proteus
CAGGGGCTCTTAGGGGGTCAATCACAGATATGTTGCTACTCCTGAGGAATAAGATATTTGCCTTTGCGAGCTGGCAATAGCATCCTCTCATCGAAATAAGAAACATTCACGCTAATTTCACACCTAATCTAATACCCACCCGTCTGAACCCCAAAACATGTAAATGTAAAGGGTAAATTAATTGCTACATATTTCAAATGTTCTTGATATCATATTGGTCAATAATTTCTTCAACTGTAGCTATAAATATTTATCTTTTTGGGTAACAGCTTGGGAAAGAAATTATTTCTAACTAGCGACCTACCCTGACAATGCTCGATCTTTAAAAAAAAAAAACATTAAAATTTGTTGTGTAGGTTAAAAGATTTAAGCATACATAGGGATATAGGGACAGAGAAAGCGACTTTGTTTTATACTATGTAGTAAAGCAAGGGAACTTTATCTTTTAATATGTATATTAATAACTAATTTCTTGCAGGTATTCGACGCCCAAGTTGTAATTCTGGAGCACAAATCCATCATTTGTGCAGGTTATTCTGCTGTTATGCACATACATTGTGCAGCTGAAGAAGTTACAGTCAAGGTTACCAATATAAAAATTTTAACATTTTTTTATTACTCTTACTACGTTCTTATTCGGTGAATATTAAACGTACATGAGGCAGATTTAAATTAATTAAATGTGTCTCGGTTTGCATTACTAAGAACTGTCCTCTACAGAACTCTACACTATCTAATGTAACACATATAAATAGCATTGCATCTGGCATAATGTTTTCCTTGAGACATACTTTGTTAATGACATGTCGTGCCTATATAAACTGTTATACAGAATATATTAAGGCATTAAGTTATACATTCTTTAGAATCGTTTTGCAAATTATAAAGTAAATCACACAGTTATATTTCCAGCAATGGACTTCTTGCATAAAAATGTATAGTTTTTCATTTTATCTGATAATGGTGAAGACAATCTAATGACACTTTAGACTATTGATGGCCACTAAGTGTAATACACACTACAATACATTATTGCTCTAAGGAAAACAAAGCATAAAAAAACTATAGGATAAGTAAAAACAGAATATGAATTTAGGGTGCATATGCCAAAGATAGAAGTTATAATTCTATGCATATGCAAACTAAACATAACCATCCTCATCCAAGAAATGAACCCTTTAAAATAACTTAGTGCAGACTTTATATGCCATATTTAAGAATAAACTTTATATTTCTATAACACGGGTAATAGCCTCTCATGCGTATTGAGGGAGGCCTGCATCATACCCAATCATGATGATCCAATGTCTGTCACGGGAAAATGCATTTTTACTGTACGTCGCCTTGGACGCCCCAAGGCAGCATGGATAAAATTTATCTACTAGTGTTTGTGTAACCATCTGCACAAGGGGCTGGTTTATTTGCTAAACTTCATAATAAAATTATTTATGAACATTGCAGGCACTCATCTGTTTGGTAGACAAAAAGACTGGGGAGAAATCTAAAACGCGGCCGCGCTTCGTGAAACAGGACCAAGTGGCGATCATGAGGATAGAATGTGCAGGCGTCATCTGCTTAGAACCGTTCAAGAAGTTTGCTCAAATGGGCAGATTTACATTAAGAGACGAAAGTAAGCTCGCTTTATGCTTTTTCTATAAATATTATATAATCTGATACGTATATCTATATAACATTGATGTGTTTCATAAACTTTATTGTTTAATTAATTGAATTTAATATTTTTATGTTGATTAAAGGGGTCGATTTTACTTAATTAATATATATATTTTTTGTTTCAGATAAAACTATCGCCATTGGCAAAGTCCTAAAAGTGATCGAGTAAATTTGGCACTACAATTTGTAATTTAGTTAGGATAGGCCTTTCCAAAACCTACATATATCATCAGAGAATGCATGTAATATGTAATCCTGAATTTTGGGATCTACGAGTATGTGAGAGCTCGAGTGTGCCGCTTTATCGTCGAACTTTCCGGATTATTAGAAAAGCTAGTCCTCATAAAGACGAACTATGTTACAGCCACTGCCATAACGCGAGTTAATCTGTTTTAAATTAAATCACGATACACAGCAACATTGAAATTTAGTGCTTGTTATTTTATCTATGATAATTGAAAACACAATAAATAGCGACAAGTAAGACAGTATCATAACTATTTTGAATACGGATTTCAGTATACACCATCGGCGTCCAAGAAGTGCCCGAAATAATAATTCAATGTGCTCAATTTTATTTGTGTACGGTTTTGCAAACATTACAATTAATATTGATGTACACGACAAACAAAAATATATTATTTTTCTTTTATGTATTCAAATGTATTTGGCTGTAATATTATATTTAATGTATACTAAATAATACTCTCTGGTGGTACACAACGCTCGAAAATTGTAATAATTTGAAGAGTATTTGTATAAGACTCATTTGTCTAGTACATATTTATTTTGTAAATTATTTGTGCTAAAGTCTTAAGATAAATTAAAGCTGATATTGCTGACACGTACTGAAAGTTTTTCCAATATCTCACAAATTAATGTTACACAAAAAGGGCTTATGAATTTGCTAAACGAATTTTCTTTATATATATATTCTTGTTTCTCCTAGAGTGTTGATGGCGTCCTGGGTGTTCATTATATTTCAGATTCATTACATTTATACTAGTAAATCAACTGTTTTTATATCCTATCGAACTTTTATTTGTTTCTTTTTCAGTTCTTTATTATAAAGTGGAGAAATACACAATAAACATTATACTATGGAGCACCCAGCTATTCCATGACTCTCATCTTATAAATCAGCATTGTTGTGGTTGTAAGATGGATGAAGCTCTCATATATACATTGTTAGGGTGATCATCTGCCTCGTATTTATTAGAGATTGTAGGAGGATGGATGTCTTTTTTTATTAACACAATTTATTTAACATAGTAATGGAAAGTGCTTTGTAGCACACATGCTACTATACTTTATGTAGGCTAAAGTCGTTTCAAAAATTAATTTATAATTGTCAATATTATTAGGAAGCGTGTAGCGATCGCAAAATACTGTAATTGACATAGAGATTTCCGCATTTACAACCATCGATGAGTTTAGCAGGGCAAAATCACTGATCATCCTAACAATATTTAGGGATTATGTGTACCTACATACATATTTCACTTATTAATTAATAAGTAATTATTATACTGTTCCCTATTTTAAACACCAGAATATTTTAATTTAAATAATTTGCTATGAACATTATACATTTTAATATAGATGTTTATTTGAGTTTCCACTTAAAGTAACATGTTTGTGTATATCACAACTTTCGGTTATTTACGTTTATTTAGTGTTGATTATTATTTACTTGCAATATTTTTTTTATAAAATTATGCTAATAGGTAATTATTTGTTGGTGGCCAATACATAGGCGAAGCTCCAGGGCACGTTTTCTTGGCAGCGATACAACAGCAGTATTTAATAGCAACAGAAGAGAAGTATCTCTCGTTTCATTGTTCACATAATTAATCACAAACTTATCGTCGGCAGAGGTTTGCGAATTTTAATTGTGGCAATAAACAAGTTACACGGGATATCGACATTGAATTTGTTCTTACGTAGGAAACACAGAGTACTTACAAAGTGTTGTGCGAATGATAGGAGATGAGGTTAGCATCAGTCTTATAACATCGGATCAACCTCCTAAATGTTATAAAATGTATATGATGAATTTATAAATTTCCAGCTTTTTTTAAATATAATCAGTTTTACGTATAGTGGGGATTGTATCATATTCGATATTTTGTGTATATCAGACAAAGCGTGAGGCGTACGCAGCCCCCCGTCTCGGTTCACCTTGTGCTATAGTTTATTTGCCGACTGCTTATAGTATGGGAGTGTAGGGCGTGGGGCGAGCGAGAGCCTCCCTGCGCCGTAGTGCCTTTTCTGTTTCAGTCGGGGGCCCCGGCCGCCTCGCGTGCATTCAAAATACTGCTATATTATTTTGTTTAAAATAAAATAAATTTTATTAAAACTGCCATGATTGTATTATTTATATCTACAAAATATATCCACGAAGTGATTTTACCCCCTCTTTATGTTGAAGTTCTGAGGTATTATTTTATAACATATCCAACTCGTTTCAGTACATACCATTTTGATTTTCATATTTTTCTATGTAATGGAATACTCCCTGGAATTTTATTACCTTTTACCAAGGGAGCTCAAATAGGGGCTATGCGCCCCAATTTGAGCTCCCGAGACTTGATAGAAGTGTGGTCCAGACTTCGCCTGCTTACACATTGGGTGTGCGAAGTGAACCATGAATTCCTCAAAGACACCATTGCTTAATAAGTATTCCCCAACCCGTTTCTACATGTAATCTTTACATTATTATGGATTTGAAAGGAAAATAAAACTTTTTTTATGTACACATCACATTGTTATTCAGAATCAAACACTAATAATATTGGTATTTCTTTTTGCAATCTAAAATCTCAATAGAATAGAAAATAAAACATTTGTAGTGATTTACATCTATTATGCGTTTCAATATCAGGCATTTATGGATGGTGCTAAGTTAAGATATAGCCAAGTGACCAAGTACATAGCAATTAGTCTCAAGTAGAGCAACACGGTTTAAAGGCGCCTATATATTAGATTACCTACAAAATCAACATACTCATGGTGTTATATCGCACTTTTTTATTACTGCTAGATATCCCCTGCCAGATAACAAATGCACATATATAGGCACCTTTAAGAAGATATAAATTATTTACAAATTCTGGCTAATTCCATTCCTGGAATGTCAATGCTTAATAAAACTAAAGCTTAAGTATATAATTCCACAAATAGTTACAAAATATATAATGACATTATTTACATTTGTCTCCACCCACTCAGTTTTAGTTCCTTTTATAATGATCATACCTGTGTATATAGTTATGAAAACCATTTATCATTCTTATTTACTCCCCAACATCAACATGTAGCATTCGTTATCTGATTATCAGTCTCAATAACATGAATTAAGTACCTACAGTAGCTAAAATTTGGCAGAACATAATCAATCCTGAATTTTGATATCACTTTTTGTAACATTCTGATTCATTTGGTCATTTTCATACTCCACAAAATCGTCAAATAAACTGGGCCAAGCTTCTGTGTCATCATAGCTACTGAGATCATCACCCACAAATTCACAGAAATTTAAAAACATGTACCAGGTATCCTTGGGGATGCCTCTTATGTGAGAATTCTTCTCTAGGTAGCTCAACCACCTGTCTAATATAGGAGGCTCATTGTTGGTGAAGACTAGACGCCACAGAACTACAGCAATGTCTGATGGTAATATTCTCTGTCCAGTACTAACATCTAGACCAAACTTAAACGTAAATCTATACAAATCCTTAAACTGTTCAGTATCCCTCCTTAGTTCATTGGTTATGTCATTTAATTTTTGTTGTATACCTTTGATTGAATCAGTTTTTAAATTTTTTAAACCTTGTACAAATTCTACTTTTGTGAATCTGCACATTTGACTAGCATTTAATTTCCAAGCAAGCACTAAGACTTTGAAATCATCAGGATTCAATTGTAAATCATTACATAGGTTTTCTATGCCTTCTGCTAATATTGCTTCATCTAAAGAGTCTTTGTACTGATCAAATAACTGATTAATCTTTGATTCTGATATTCTAGGTTCACTGGAGCCCAACGATGACATGGTCCTAGGAATTGATGGCAGCTTCTGATAAAATAATTTTGCAGCTTTTTCACAGTTTACATTTGTTCTCTGTAAACTGACTATCTCTCCTGGGCCTATATCACTAAAGGAACTTAGGGTAATAGCATTTTGTACAGTACTGTTATTTTTGTAGCAATTAATACTATTTTCATTGTCACAAAGGAGAGGTTCTTCCTGAGGGTAGTCAGGGGTCATGACAGAAGGCACTTGATTGGTTGTTACTATTTCTGTGATTTCTGAAATAGATATTATTTTATCAAATTATTAAAAATAAGCAATGTTTACAACAAATAAATATAGCAATTGTTATAGAAAATAGTGACTATACAGACAAATCGATTAATTAATAAATAACATATAATATAACATTATTGTGGCCAATAGGAAGTGCCTAGCTATTTATCTTGTTTGTTTAAATTATTACATACAATGTTAGGTAGGAGTAGTTAACAAATAGTTTCAACATACCATCTTTTTTCCTGTGAGGGGATGATAAGGAATCAGCATTTGTTTGAGTTTTGAAACAACTGAGACAATGGCCCATTTGACAAGGTGTGGAACAAATAGCTCCAAAACATAAAACTAGTGTTTCGGACACAAGTGGACCAAGCAGACTTCACCAGTGCTTCGCTAACGATACTATACAACATAATGACCAGAAATCGCCTTGAGATTTCTTAAATACCTAGAGAAAACCTGAAATAAACAAGTGAGATGTATTCACATGGGCTACAATTAATACAATGAGATAAAATTCTTATCTAATGCAATAACTCACAAATAATTCATAACATTTACGTACCATCCTCTCCACTCATTTGCAACACGACAAAGGTCAGGTATATGCTATAAAGTTAAGAATATGCTTAGCTTTATTCAACATATTAATTGTTGATGGAACAATGTTGGTCGATTTCAATATTTATAATTAGTTGTTTAAGTTTACAGTGTCTCTCACAAAAATCTATGAAACTGCAAAGGTGCACCAAATTATCTTGTTCTACCGACAGACAAAATAGACCACAGCCTACACATAATACTTTTTAAACACTATACTCACCAGAGAGCAACATAGGTTATTTTTTTTGCACAGATTAAATTTATAAAATAAAAATATTACTATCAACTTTCATCAATAAACAAAGAGACAACTGGAGTTGGTACGTGGAGAATCGAGGCGAATACCAGTACTCCTATTATAAGTTTATAACGTTTGGGCCCATACATCTACATGCAGCGCTCATAGCGGATTGTTTAAATACTAACATTTAACGATGGAAAAACGAGTATAGACGTAAACCGAGATCGTATAAATAAACGTAACAAATTCGTAAATAAACGTAATAAACACTTCATCCTTATCCAAACATGTCAGGGAAAAATGTCCCCAGTCTTGTCATATTTTATACAATCTGTTGGACAATTATTATAAACCCCAATTTTATTTTATATCTGTATACTGACTACAAAGTAAAAAATTGAAATTTTGACTCTGTGGGCAATTTGCAAGAAATATTGAGTATTGAATGAATGAATTATTTTGAAAAGAAGTCGTTACAAAAAAAAGCAACTGTGTTGTTTACAAATGAGAATAAAATTATTTTAGAAATAATTTCCAAGACCTATATTGAATAAATATACGCTAACCATGAGTATTACAGATAGTAATTGGAAGTACTTTATAAATATAAGTGAAATTGAAGAAAAACGTTTTCGCGATTTTGAGTTACATATAAATGAACATTGCAATCAAATTCTGAAACTTCTTGAAGATAGTTTTCTACAGGGTATTAATTATCAAGCAAACACAGGTCAAAGTTATGATGAAGAGCTTAAACTTCTTGTAGAAAGGAATAAAGAAATCCGACAAGAAATTGAGGATAAGTTAAAAACAGTGACCCGACAACAAAGTCAATATGAAAATTATAAACAAGGTAAGATCTAGATACGTCTAGCGACTTTTGTGCTTTTACGCAATATGAAATTAGTAACTGTATCATAATAAGCTAAATAATACAAAGATAAAATTAATTGTTCTGTTAAACAAAGCATGTAGATTCTACTTCAGTAAAGTCTAGCTGTCCAGCCTGAAAGTTATTTTCTTTAACATTATAAATCAATAAAGAATTCGATTTTTCTTTCAGATCAGAAAATGTTATCACAGGAAGTCAAGGAAACCCATGAGGCATTTTTGATGGCAAAGAAATATTATAAGAAGTTTTTAAAGATGTATTATTGTATTGAATCAAGAACTGATGATAAGCAAGTTATCTACGTTCAGTTTTTTACGGAAGCCAAAAAAGATACAGAGAATTATTCAGTCAGATTGGCAAGGAATCTAAAAACAAAACAATATGAGTGTAAGTATTGTATTTATGCAACTAGATTTTAATGGTCATTGTTTAATAGAGGAGGGAAATATTTTTAGGAAACCTACTTTTGGGTGAATATAATAGGGTCAGAATATTGTTACTCATTAGATTACTAGCGTATGGCATCACTTAAAGAGGTAGTTGTCCTCACCCACTAGAAATTCTAAAATGAATATTTCTTATATCAATTGTTCCTGGTGGGTTTAATGGTAAGCAACATCTATGAAAAGTTGTGTGAAATTTACAATGTTTAGCCCTATTTGATGAAGACTGCTTATTGCCGCAACATTTTTTTTATTTCCTACTGTTGGGCATGGGTCTTCTCCCAAAACTGAGAGAGGCTTGGAGTGTACTCCAACACGCGGCTCTAATGTGTGTTGATGGAGGGGATACAGGTTAGTGGCCAACCTGTTTTGAAAGTTTTCAAACTGTCCATAAGGCCTCTGACAAGGTTTAACAACTGCTATCCAATGATAACGGGGACCGACAGCTTAACATGCCCTCCGAAGCATGGAATCATGCATAAAATTTTTGCCACTAACAGTCACCCATACATCTATCGACCGTGCCCAATATTGCTTCATTTTGTAGATCAGTAGATATCCACGCAATCTACAGGGCTATGCGCACTTCAACTGCCTATACCTTACCAGATTTTATTGAAAATCCATCCCTGTTAGTAAAACAGTAATTGGTTTACTATAACGACTATTTTCATCAGTACTTAGTATTTATTAATGGAAAGTAGCAAATCTTACAGTCCACCTAAGGGCAAGTGATCAATGCTATACTCAGTTGCACTGAACTAAAGCAGTGAAAGACTATAAACCTATCTACCACTTTTTTCTAGATATAATATCAAATACTTCAATTTCAGTGCTTAGTACAACACCTAAACTTAAGATGCTGAAGGAATACCAAAGAATATTACAGGAGACTGAAGATGTGCCTGGAGCACTGTGCACTATAAGGGAAGAATTTCTGACCATAAAGGGAGCTAAGAAATCATAACAATTACTCTGATTTATCTTTCGTCATCATATTATTATTTAATAAACGACATTTAGATTGCTAAGTAGTCATTCCAAACTATGAATGAAATAAATTCAAATTAAATTTGATCGACGCTGGACTTTAGTTCTTTCTGGCATCTGTGAGTACAAAACTTCTGTTTTTAATAATATAAACATTCAATTTATTAAACATGACAGGCTCCATGGCTATATGACATAGATCAGTGTTTTATAATATACTCGTTAAATTAATAACAATAATTCTGTTGTGAACAGTAACACTTCATTATACAAGTATACAAACTACATTATGTTTATGTATGTAAAGATTTTATCTCACCTTTGTTATTTCAACAGATTACTTTTTCAATAATTTCCAGGCTACAAAGTAAAAATTCAGAAGCAGTTTTCTTAAGTGTAACTTATTCATTTCTGCTTGCAAAATAAATAGTATGGATCTTCTGATTACAGAATTAAAGATTCAAACCTTCATATTTTTTAACTAAACTAAAAATAATGAAAATGAAAACAAACTTAATTTAGTAAAATAAAATATATTTAGTATTCATTCACCAGGTAATACATGAATGCAATTAAAATAAATTAAAACTAATTTTGTGTTAAGGTAACTACTCCATTTAGGTCCTGGGAGAGATATTTTAAAAACTTAACTGTAAATAAATCATCTTTGAAAATAAATATTGTATGCATAAGGGTCATTGTGCACTACTTTTGTGAATATTATATTGCATAGCAAGCACAAAGTATAAAGTATAAATTCTAATACTTTATTGTATACAAAAGTACAAGAACCCTTACACATTTGGAGGGATCAATTTTCTAACAATATACTTGTATAAAATAATTAAAAATAAAATTATTTAAATATATTGTCCATTATTTTAATTTGTTCCTTGCACTCCTAGTTATAGTAACTTCATACATTGTACACATTTTTTGTTTGTTATTATTTTATCAAATTTATCTAAATAGTCATTTCTATCATTTTGTACTGTCCCTGCTATATTGCACAGATTAATATGTTAACATTTAATAGGAATATATTTTCAAAAAATATTAGCAATGTGACCGAGATTTCATTACA
>DWPV01008089.1:0-10238 GCA_018251915.1 Urbanus proteus proteus
ATCTACCGACCGCGGCCGACGTTGCTTAACTTTGCAGATCGGTTAAGATCTACGCAATCCGCAGGGCTATGCGCGCTTCGAGTGATAGTTTACACATTCATATTTGGGATACAATATTGGCTTCGTAGTGCTAGAGATACAAGGTTCTTTATATTGAAGTTCACAGGAGAATTGGTATATAGCACTCTCCCTAAAATTTTAAGAAAACACTATATTTTTATTTGACACAAAACAAATAAAAAAATGAGAGATAAAGGAAAATAAGACGCGAGACAGAATTAATTGAAACTTGGCGAAAAGAAACAAGTAACTGAATTTGTTTCCAATTACATAAAGTAACCTTTTAAATCACTTACCAGTAATGTAATGAGCATCAGGTATAACATTTATGAGCGATGAGTTTGTGCCGGTCTTGCCAATCGCATTCTCTGATGATGCAAACGTTTATTTTGAGACAATACCTGGACACGTCATAAATACTACGATGTAATATGCAATGAGTGCAATATCCCACAATCATACTTGCTACAACGTTGAAGCAAAACATCGTGAGAAACTAAGCTTAAAAGATCTCCATTGTATTTACAAAGGTGAATGAAGGTAATTTATTGCAAGTAGAAAAAGAACAACTTATGTATGTGAAGTTCGTAACATATGTCCATGGGTGGCCGTTAACATTAGATAGACTTTCTTAAGAAGGTGCCAATAATTCTGCAAACATCCAAACAAGTCAACGGAACTGAGTCATAGCGACATTAAATGAGACGTTAGACTGTGAGGAGAGTCCTAATGTCGCCGGCGCTTTGAACGTTAATACAAATGCAAAGAACGTTCACACATCGACGGACCTTATAAGCGAGCGAGCATTTACTTCATAGTCGGCTCCGGTCATATTAAGTAAACTCATTTCAGAATATTAATGCTTTTTTTACTGCGTTTTATAATCAATTTTTACTGATTTTAAATTAAGAACCACATTGAGTCTGGATCCAAACTTAAAATTTTGCAATATGACCACAGCAATCAAATCAAAAATTATCTGTTTGGCTGAAGTAATTTTCTAAAAGACTGGACCGATTTTAACGGGTCTTTCACTGGAAGATAGCTGAAGGTTTAAGGCGTAACATACGTTACTTTGATATTCGAAAAACCTAAAAGCGTTTAAATATGCCTTTTTATTACATAACACGGGCGAAACTGCCGAGATCAGCTAGTTCTACATAATTTCCTCGAAAACACGAGAAGATACCATCGCTCCACATACTTTGGGTATACAGCTAAATGTGTCATGTTATAAATGTGGTAAGGCATAGACATTAATATTTAAACCTGACCTTAGGTCACCACTTCAATATTATATGGGGTTGATTACAGATGTCCATATGCCACAGTGATCAGATGGACTGCAGGTTCACTTGCTACTTCAATTTAAAAAGAACAAAGAGAATCCAAAAACATCAAACCATTCGTTGAAGCGTGCAAACACTACTACTTGCACATTCATATAGCGTCGCAAAACCTGTCATACGACAAAAAAAACAAACCCATACGCCATGTACTGAATGTAAGCGTGAAGATTATAACAGCCCAGGGTTGCCAATGCCATCAATTGATGAATCTGGAGTAACGAATCTAGAACATCTTTTTTACCCAGAAACTTCATATTTACTTCCAGAAGAAATTCTCACCGTATGCGACATGATCACTTCATCGTTTGAAAACGCAGATAGACTGTTGGGGGATTGATTCTCACATGCCACTATTTATATCACAAATATACCTTTATGATGAAGAAGAAACAAACTTATGAAAATCGTTTAAAAAGTTGTTTCCGGTAGAGATGGGATTTATTTTCAATGATGGCTACACGTGCGACAAATAAGAAAGAAAGTAAAAAATAAAAAACTACATAAATATTCCGGGGTAATGTGTATTTTTGGCATCCCTACACTTCTGGTCGACTCTACATGAAGTTATACGAATCCCGACACTTGGAATTAATGTTAATGATGATGTTTTTATTGCTGAATTATGTATTTCTTATGTGGGCACGAGGACACCTATTCATGTGATTCAAAACAATGTATGAATTCAACATATTAAGTTCAGTACATTTTTTGGACTCGATGTATTATTAATAGTAGTGAATAGATACGAATGCTGGAAATATAGGAATCGTTACATAATGAAAGTGAGTTATTTCTAACAACTATTATAAAGGCTAACCGAAATACTAAAAAAAGGGAAATGAAGAACTAGTTTATAGGTAAGCTAAATATGTAGAAAACTAGAAATAGTAAGGTTAATTTTAAAACTAAAAAAGGTGAGGTTTTAAAATATACAAAAAGTTAGATGTGAGGACAAATAATTAATTTTACCGTTGTATGAGCAAAAGTAGATTAGGTTAGATAAGTAAGAAGCGAGTCAACCACAACCTCGAAATAAGGTAAGAATTCTGGTACACGGCCCTTTTAACGAAAATGCATCAAAAAGTCTAGCTTGGAGGGAAGCAAATTACGATGCAAATAGAGTTTCGCCCCAAACCAAACCCCTGAAACGGCGTTAAAAGAAAGTGTAGGTACTCATGTACATACATTAGAATACAAAGTTTGGGGTGAATAAAAATTGTAAGATAGAAAGAAGTTGCTAAAAAATAATACATTTTTAATTTTTAGAATATATTTCAATAAAAAAGAACAATGCAATTAATTATAAAGAAATTAAGAAGAAAGGAACTTTTTACATTGCAAACCACAGTTATTGATTGCAGAATATACAATATTGTAATAACGTGACCATATGAATCAATCGTGCTAACTATAAAACAACCAAATGATTATAAATTACATTACCATATAGAGCAGTCATACATTCAACAATGCTACCTACTGCTAGTTCAATCACCTTTGATCGTATCAATTTTAATAATGTTGCATCTAATGATTCGATAATTGAGCGTAGGTGCAGGCTGCATACTGAGTTCATATCTAAAAATATAGATGACACTTATATTGATTAGCTTGTGCTATGTTATTGTGACGTGTGTGATACCTGTTCTAATGAAGATTATAAATCTATTTAAATTTGGTTCTAAAATTGTTTAAGTTTGTGTAATTCAGTTGAGTTTTCATTCCGTTCGTCTTTAAAAGCAGAGTATAACCTAAATTATATCACTCGTTAAATAACGAAATATTTAATATAGTTACGATTACAATTTATTACGATTACAAACAATTTCAGGATATATCAAGATTTGTAATATAAAAAGACAAAAACCACAACAACAACAAATACAAAACAACAAACAAATGGTCCTAGAAAAAGTAGAAGAAACGAGAAATATTTTAAAATTAAAGCATTAGTTCTCAAAGTTTGCAGACAACAAAGACACTCAACAAGCATGAAGGGAGGCGGCAATTTGAGGAAATTGCAGGAAAGAGCAAGACGTCTGCAGTCTGGACCCTTGGCTTGCAAGAATATTACTTTTTTATGGCACAAGAGTAATAAAGGAGCGTGGCCATAAATTGATGTCTTTATAAATGTTGGACCACACATGCTGTATTCGAAAACCATGTTAGCCATATAATATATAAATTATAAAAGATACCAGCATAGGTTATAAAAAAGGAGAGATAATAATTGTAGAAGATGTCAAATCGTTGGAACCCTATGAAACGCCAACACAACACGGCACATATTTTTGACGTCTGGATAATTATTTCAATTAAGTAAGACACGGTCAAAAAGAGACAGGGAGGGAAAACGAAAGATCTACCTATGTAAATCCAATAATTTTTCATTGCGTTAAATTATAGATCCATTAGTCAGTTAATCTATAACCTTTAATTATTTCCACAAGCACACATGACAATTCATTTTAATATTGTTGTACTATCGACATTATGATTAAATTTAAATTAAATTATGATTTAAAATCAGTAAAAGGTCCGTGAGCAAGTATAACTACAACAATTTATAATAACAGTATCAAACACTGCAATTTCCGCGATTTGCTATAGAATTTCTCGTTTTTGTGCTGCTTCAATAATAAACGATTCTTTGTAAAGTGATTTTGACCGACAAAAACCAGAACAGCCAAGATTTACCGACCTCGTGTTAAATTAACAGCTCCATCAGGAACTCGTGCCAGACAACAAAGGATCAACACAATTGCATGCAGGGACGAGAGGGAATCGGTTGGGAAGCTATATTGTAGAGCATATAGCTGTGGTGAGAAGCAAGCAAATTGAATCACAGCGTGGGCGGGTGGAGTTAGTGATGGATCATTTATTGCACTTAAAAATCCTACAACATTCTATGTGTAGCAATACTTTGAAAGGTTTTTTGCTAGAATAGCCACACTTTTGCGCTTCACATAAATTTATTGGTAGCAAAAAGATATAGTCGTGGTTCTAATTCTGTAGTAATACATATTACGTTACCTATGAAATTAGCAAAATGTTTAATGTGGAAGCTAAAGGAAAAAGTAAATTAGATGTAAATAAATACTCCTCCAAATCTGTTCCTTATTTCATATGCTCTTTTATTTTTTCTAAATTTCTTCAAAATTTAAATTCAAATCAATTTAAGTCTTGCCAGGGCATACTGATTTATTTAAAAAAAAAAAAAGAAAATCCGGGATATTGAGATTGCCTATGCAGTCTCCAGATATTTTCCCCTTTTCCTGAAAAGGACTCCAGACAACAAGTGCAGTCGCGACTATCGGCGAGACGGACTACGAAATTAAAGGAAGGGTGAGGGAACATAAACATAAAGTCGAGAGATTGAGGGGATGAGGATCCCCCGTTCCCGCTTTGTTCCCCACTTCGGGAGACGATCAATCCCACAAGATTTGATTTGAAGAACAAGTTCTGTTTGATGAGGAAGTTAATTAGCCGGCATTGTAAACTGTGAAGGTAGAGCTGGGTATAAAAGTTTCGCGTTACTTCTTGACTGTGAAAGAACTTTCGGAGCGGTTGTAGTTTGCTCAATGTTCAAATATTTTTTAAAATTTAATTTTTATTCTGGTATTTTATTTAAATGAAAGCTTTTTTTAACATATCACTCTAAAATAGTAGCCTAATAGTTGTTATTTTTTCGCATCTGTTTTAAAATATTTGTTTATGCACTTTTGCACAAGAAGTTCTTTACGTGTCTTAAGAAAATCACCAAATATTTTTATTTTAGTAAAATTTGCATTGAAACGTAACAAACCGTTACTATCTTTAATAAGTTGTATGCAAAGTACGAACCAATGATTTAAAAAAAATACCAGGAATTCATTCCAGATTCCCAGACAACAAAGGAGTTCAACAAGTGCAGCGGTGACGCTAACGTCGGGACGAGGAAATTAAGGGGGGAGACGGTAGATAAACAGTACCCCCCTTTCCGGGAGATGGGGGTATGCTAAGCTTGGAGTGCAATTAGCCGTTATTGTTAATTGTAGTGGCTCTTGTGCAATTAAGGGTTCTATGAAATACAAGTAGGAAACCGGTATGCGAAACGCCTGCCACCTGGTTAAGTGGTCGCAATTTTTTGGTTAATTTAATACAGATTTATGAAAATTTCAGTAAGTGTAGAAAACAAACAATGTATGCAAATTGTAAATTATGTATTTAAGTAAAAACGTTAAACTATGTTAGAGCGTTAAAATATTTACTATGTATTACTGTTTTGGAATATTGTAGAAAATGTATTCCTTATTGGTTTCAGAGTGGGTAGACTGTATAAAGTACCACATTTTTCAAACGCCCTCATATTTTATGTTGCCCATATTTCCTATGAAACAGAAACTCATCCCAGACAACAAAGGGACTCAACAAGTGCTGTCGCGACTATCGAGAGTCGGGGATGACGCGGAAATGAGTACAACCTCTCCCCCTTGTCCTCTTATGGAGACTCTTGAAAATTTTAATTCGAAAATATTACCTTTGTCCTAACAATAGACTATTTAAATCAGTGATTGTTTAAGTAGTGTACAAAAACACTAAAAGCTGTTGGAATCAGTATGTTTATTTTGCAAATTCATTTGCTGTACCAATTGAATAAGCGAAATTAAACAAACATGCGAATAACTCAGGAAAGTAACAGAAAAGTCAGGAAAGCATCCGCACTTAGTGATGAAATATTACAAGCTTTGTTTATAACATGGTAGTGGCAAACGAGCATGTAGTCCATCTAATGGTAAGTGACCTTTATCACTGCCAGAGGCCATGCAAAGACGAATCTTCTTCATTAAATTCTGACTCTGTTCATCTGTGTACTCGTATTTGTACAAATAGCTTCACTAGACCATGACCCATCTTAACTCATAACCGCTGTGCAATTATTTACGTGATAGCTTGCGAAAACGACACAATGCATCATTTACGAATAGACAATACTCAGGCATACACAGTAGATAATTTTATGCAGCACAAAATACACACAAGACAATCAAGACAACTTTAGTATACTCGTAGTTATTGCTGCAAGACTATTTTTGAGAAACAGTCTTAAAATGTTAATGAAGAGTACATATTTGGGTTGCGTAAAGTTCTTTATGAAATTCAATGAACGGGACTAAAATTATTGCTTGTATCGTATTTATTTTCTTTTTTTATAACACCAATAAATATTCAATGTAGGGTATATCAAAGGAAGTGAAGAACCAATAAATATTCAAAAACGTTATATAGGATATCGTTTGAAGTACGTAGGTACTTTAAGTATATTTCACCTTTATAACATTTTTTTAAGTCCAGTCCTGGTGACGAATAGGTATTTCAAAGTAATCTGAATTTGACTTTTAGTTAATTAGGCGTAATATCTAATTTCCGTTCATGGTGTCCATGATTGCGTGTATCCATAACAACCGCGAAAAAAATCGTTTTTGTCAAAAAAGCGTCATTTCACAACTTTTATACTCTTCGGCTAACGCTAACCCGAACAAAGCGTATGCAGCTAAAAAAGCCCGCGTGAACTTTCACACAAACGTCATTCCCCGTCACTCTAGAAGCGCTCGGCCTATCGCCACAACTCTTTATATAATACTTGCCGCAATCTCCCCGCAGTGTTATCAATAGAATTGCTTCCGAGTTGTCTTAGGAGAAAAGAAATACAATTAATTGCTGGATTAATGGAATTGTTGGTGTAATGAGACAAAAAATCCCCATCAAAATTGATTTACTCTATAATTCTATACTTTTAACGAATTAAATTATGCTTAACGTTATTACAATCTCGAGGTGAAAAGTAGTCTGTTTAATTCTCAATATTTTTTTATTTTTAGAGAAAGTTCTACAATTTACTCAGTTACAATTTGCTCAGCAGTTTCTACATACACAACGTATTTAAAAAAAAAAACCCTTATAATACATATTCATATTATAAATAAAATGAGTGTATGCAGACAGTCACTGCATTTTCATAAACTCGTATAGATAAATTGAGAATACCCAATGCATTTAAACGTGAACCTTGAGAATTCCCTGCACAAATGCAGGACGGCATTAAACTCACCTTGCTCTATATCTACGCCCGGTAGACGTCATTATCTTGAATGCGCTCAAAACGGGGATTCTTACATAAATGCGCCCCTTTCACTTTTTAGCTGTTTCTTTTCTTTCTATGTTTAATCTAGAGCGGGATTTCAGTTATGTTTCAATATGTATTCCTTATTAATTTTCAACTGCGGGTGAAACCGCGGGAATCAGCTAGTCATAAATAAACACTATTATAGTAACCTCTAAAATGTTTTTATGTAACACATTCAAAGCCAAAAAAGTTATTTGATAAAGAACTCTTAGCGTAAATTTGAATTGAAAGTATTCAGTGAAATACGGGTAGCAACCTGAATTTTGCATTCGAAGTAAAAGTGAGAGCTATAAACTTTTATAAAATCATTTCCGTCACACGACTATTGCCTCGAAGGTTAACTTTGACTTTCCAAAGGCGGAATTTCCCCGCATTTGAAAGTGAATTTGTGACGCGAAAAATTAAAAGTTCACGGGGATTTTTAATTTGTGTACGCATGTAATGTATAGAGTATAGGAAATGTTTGTATTGACAAGCAATTATTTAATTAGTTAATGCAATTAAAAATATTTATCACTTGCTTTGTCTATAGGAAAACCCACGGTAAACATTTAGGTATACCGGAGGTTTTCAATAAAAGTATCGAAGTCTGCTAATTACCACTGGTCAGCGATGCGAACTATGAGTAGCCCTAGATCTATATTTTTGGAAACTGGGCATATATTTACGTTTCAAAGCTTAAGTTACGCTGTTCAGACCGCGGTCTGCCAATTTCAGAATCCTTTTGACTGAAAAAGAAAACTAATATTTTACTATTGAGGTGAGAATTATAAGTACGAAATTGTGCTATTTCGTATTCGTACACAAAATAAATCGTCTGTAAAAACTGTCTTAGATGTATGCGACCTTCACCGTAAAGCACCTAATATTCTAATTGAAAATAAGCATAATCGTATGTTAATCACAATCGAACACCTTGAGTATAATTGAATGACTACATCAGGAATAAACCTGAAGTCACCTTCAGAGTTCCCTGTTTCAGTAAACAACACATTAGCATTGAATACAATCGGACCTGTTTTTTCGGAAACGATGTTGATCTTTTTATGAATAACTGAATATTATTTTGACTTACTAACAAAGGATAATTTTATTTCTTATGAAAAACGTTATTTGATTAATATATTAATTACAGTAAGTATAGGTAGTTATTACGGCTTTAGGTAATTTCCTGCCTGTCGACTAAAAGGGGGCTCTGGGGTCGCGGGCGGTAGAGTGGGAGCTCTAACCGTCCGTCCAGCGGCTTCGGGAAGGGCAGCGCTGTGCACCTGACGGTGCGGCGAGAGCAGCGCTCGCCCGAGCTGAGCCCGAGAGACGCGCCCAGAGGACTCCGAAGGGTGTTCCTAGCTGAGATCACGGAGTCCTCTTTGCAGCGCCGAGGACGGCCACCGGGGGAGTTTTATTGCAGTAAAAATCCCACATAACCCGGCATAAAAAAGGTATTTTTTTGTCTAGCTTTATATCTGTCTGTCTGTTTAGCTGAGGTAATCTTCTAAACGGCTGGACCGATTTTAACAGGACTTTCACTGGAAAATAGCTGAAGGTCTAAGGCGTAACAAAGGCTACTTTAATAATATTAAAAAAATACATTAACGCGCGCTCCACGCACTTGCGGGCCCCCTCGTGGGAGAGCAGGATTTCAGTTCTGTTTAAATTTGTAATTATTTTTAATATTTAAACGCAGGTGAACCCGCGGGGATCGGCTAGTAATGAAATTATTTCTTCACCTCATATTATATACCTTTCGAAGGTACCTGAATGTGTGAATACGTTGAAGTACGAATTTATTTTATCGTGCTAAATAATTCAAGGTTGTTGCATATAGATACCCTGATTATGATATTGCTATCTACTACATATAAATAGTTTCAACTTGTCTGTGCTATGAAGTAATTCCACCAGCATCTATTAAACCTTTTAAAGCTAACTGAATAAGTGCCTAAGTCCTACCATACGGACTTAGGTATCAAATAAATTATTTATCTTTCCTACATATTTTCCTTCCTTCCATTAATTGATGAATTTAGATTTTCTGGGTTTTTGTGTATTAATCTTCGTGTTTATCACACCGCGGGAAGAATCTTAGTGTAGAAAACTTTCGTTATTTATCCATATATATTTAAATACTTATTTTTGCAATACAACATCATCATCAACATCATCACCAGTTTACTGCATTTTCTTTGCAGCACGGAAAACGCTATTTATTTGGATGCAAGTCGCATCGTAGCTTGACCCGCCGCCGCTAGTCGCTGCGTGCATCATTCAATGCTGAAATTGTATGATACATACACAATTACACATACGAGTATACGCGATGTAGGTCTGGTACCTGATTTCTGTTTTGCCGCAACCCTTTTTATGTCCCACTGCTGGGCACAGGTCTTCTCCCATAACTGAGAGAAGCTTGGAGCGTACTCCACCACTCTGCTCCAATGCGTGTTGGTGAAGGGGATACGGGTTAGAGGCCAACCTGTGTCGAATGTTTTCAAACCGCACATAAGGCCTCCGACAAGGCTTAACGACTGCTATCCAAGGATAGCAACCGGGACCGACAGCTTAACGTGCCCTCCGAAGCACGGAAATGCGCATGAAATGTTTGCCACTAGCGGTCACCCATCCATCTACCGACCGCGCCCGATGTTGCTTAACTTTGTAGATAG
>DWPV01008090.1:0-10238 GCA_018251915.1 Urbanus proteus proteus
TCTATACAAATAAATAAAATTGAAGTGTCTGTTTGTGATTTCAAAATAACATTTTTTTTACTCAATGCATATGAAAGGACCTATAACGAAACCTATACACGATTATTTACGAAAATGCAATTAAAAAATTTTTTGTTTGTCTGTCTGTTTGGCTGAGCTAATCTTCTAAACGGCTGGACCGATTTGGACGGAACTTTCATTGAAGGCGTAGTATAGGCTACTTTAACTTTCGAAAAAAGCTTTAACGCGCGCCACGCGCATTCGGGCGCTCTCGCGGGAGCGCCGGATGTTACCTACGTTTAGATAAGTATTCCTTTTTACTTTTTAACGCAGATGAAACCGCGGGGATCAGCTATATAATATATAGAAGATAGACAAAATTTGAAACACCTAAGTAATCATCAAAACCTAACCCATAAGAATTCACCAACCACAACAATTTGGTTCAAGACCGATATTATCTATTTATGAAATCGCCTTACACCAATCCAATCAGAATTCAATTTACTCTGAGGTATCCGGACCGCAGAGCCTACCAATCCCGAGCAAGCGAGTAGTGCGAACGTAGCACTAATTACTAAACCACACTACGTACTAATATATGCAAGTGTCGCGTCCTAGAAAGGCATGCTTGTAACCAATGCAAGTTTCCAAGCGAGTGGAACGATCACAGCGTGTTACTGTCATTGTTGTGAATGTACCTAAATTATTGTTTATTAATATCACATATGAAAATAAACTTAAGGTTGTTCGGAGTGTTCTGAAATAGTTATCTATAATCTTGGAATGTACTGCTGGCTTCCAGATAGGGGATAACACTCACGTCATATTGAGAACCTACAGTTATTACGCTTTCTAAAGTCATATCCCGACAGTAAAATTTTCTCCTGTGTTATGAGTGCCATGAATACAAAGACGAATACACAAACACCCAGACTCAGAACAGAAACCTAAACTCATCATTCAGATATCTGTCTGGCCGAGAATCGAAACCGGGACCCACTGCGCGTCAGACCAATATGATAATTACTGCGCATAACATGTGAGTTTTTTTAAAGGCCGAGATAGCAAACCAGTAGGTACTAAATTTGACGGTAAGTGGCCGCACATGCACTTCTATCCAACCCCATATAACATTATAATCTTACCTGAGGTTGACTACAGATGAATTGCACTCCTAAGGACTAAATTGGAACGCCTTTGTATGTCTCCCTTACCAAACCCTTTCAATTACATAGCAGCGTTTAATTCAGCTGATATGAGGCTGAAAAAGTGTGGCAGTGATGGAACCATAAAATTCTACCACCTTCAAACTTACCACCAGACTTCGTTGCAATTCCTATACTTTTTATATGATGTAAGTGGCAAACGAGCATGCAGTCCACCCGATGGTAAGTGACCACTGCCACCCATGGACATCAGTAATCAACCCCAGATAAGATCAAGGTCCAACCTGAAGTCGACCACGGATGCGTTGCTTCCCCTGAGGACTGAGCTGGAACGCCTCGGATAAGAATCTCCCTAATCACACTCTTCAGACGAGAACACAGCAGTGCTTAACACTGCTATTATAAGGCAGAAATAAGTGTGGCGGTAATGCCGCCGGAGTCGAACTACACAGAGTTATACCTTCCAAAACCAAGTCCTATACATATTATAAAAACTCAAATTCTATTTGGAGTTTGTTACAATACCAGTGGATAGTTCCAAAACATCTGCCAACATATTCCCTCGCACATTGAGCTAGAACTCTATTAATCATAACTAATTTAGATCTAGTTTAGCGTTGGGTTGGTAAACGCAGTGCGCACTAATTAGTGTTTATCCGATCTAATGCTGCGGAGTCATCTTGTGGAAACTGCATACATACGAGTATAGATCAACTTTGAGACGTTTTTGCATTTGTAGTAGTGCACGGTTAGCAGAAAAAGAATCATTTTTAATAGGTACGAAGGTGGTAGAACCCCATGTAGTTCGACTCCGGCGGCACCACCACCACAGCTATTTCTGCCTTATAAAGGCAATGTTAAACACTGCTGTGTTCTGGCTTGAAGGGTATGGTCAGGGAGACAGACTTATCCGAGGCGTTTCATCTCAGTCCTCAAGAGTAGCAACGCATTTGTGGTCAACCCCAGGTATGACTGTGATCATATCTGGGGTTGATTACAATGTAAATGTAAGTATGGTAAATACGTAATATCACGCAAAGGTAACTATTTGTCATGATTTTTTTTACCCCTAGACGGACATAATCTTATTTTTGGCTTTCATTCGATAAATCATTAATATTAATGATAATTTGTTCTTATCTAATATTGTATTTACAACCTATTTATTGTGCCTACCTAAATATTAACGTTTAATTTTTAATTTAAAAATATTTAATTAACAAACAATAACACTGTAAAGACTTAAAAATAAAACAAAAATAATGAACAAATTAGTAAGAAAATAATAATAAACAAATTGACATGACATACTTCTATCGTTACTTTTGTGGAAATAGCGCAAACCGGTTTATTTCGATTTTACTCACTGTATGTATAACACTACTACAGACGCAAAAACGTCTTCAAAGTGATTTGACTACACATACGGCAGAAAGATAGGACTGCGTCAATTAGTTCAGAAATTGTTCTGAATGTTCTGATGTTGAGTTTAAGCGACATTTTCGAAAAGTATGTCACCGTGATGTGGATGAAAATGCTTTGAAAATGGCATACCTATGGACAAAGACGGTGAAGAAACAATAGCTTAGTGGCTTGTAATTCGGGCACTTTATGTGAATATCCGTGGTTCAAATTCGGGTCTACTGATTGAAGTGAACCCTTTTACTGAAGCATTTAGCTTGCGTTTTTGTCTGATTGTTTGTTTGTCTGTCAGAGAGCCCGTTCATTTGAACCGTATTAAAGAAACTTTTACAATGTGTTTTGCGAGACGACATTTTTCGATTTATCTATTACACCGCAATGAGAAGGTTCTTTAATCCTGTCACTACTATTAGTTATTATAATGTGTTAGCTATTACCAAATATAACAAAAATAAAAAAAGTGAAAATTTTGTGGTGCGGAACCCACTATATGCATATTGAATTCACACTTGGTAACATTTATACACCTTTGTGAGGTAAGGTCGCCAGGAGATCGATGTGTGGACCGGTCCATTGTCACCGGGCACTATTGTCACATCTTCAAACGCACTTAGGAGATTATTTAGTTGGATTTTTAAAAAGATGGCAATGTTATCTAGGTCAATATTTTTCCTGTTTAGTACGTCTAAATATACATACATACAAATGCATGCAGAAATACAAATGAATACAAATGATCAAAAACATACCAATACATATATAAAAAGGGAAAACAAATAAATAAAATTAAAGTCTCTGTTTGTTATGTCAAAATAACAACTTTGTACTCAATACATATGAAAGTATAAATGGTACCTATAACGAAAATGTAATAATACAATTTTATGTTTGTTTGAGGTAATCTTTTGGACGGCTGGATCGATTTTCACAAGACTCACTGAAATATAGCTGAAAATCCAAACTATAACTAAGTTAATTGTTAAAAAAACACTTTTTAACGCGGGTAAAACCGCGGGGATCAGCTAGTTGAAAATATAATTAGTTATACAATCACTAAACTATAGCCTAATAGAATTTCTGCTACAATTCATCCAGTACAATCGATATGACAAATATAATACAAATATCTATTGGTTAACAATTCTCGGACTATATTTCAAGTAGATATAATATCATTTATTGTCATAATTATGATTAAGTGGACATGATAAATTAATTGCAAATATACACGGACTTTCGACAATATTAATTTAGCTCAAAATATTAATAACTAGTTTTCGCCCGCGGCTTCGCTCGCGCTAAGGAGTACATTCGCACAAAGAGCCCGTAGATATCAAAGTAGGTTGTAGGTATAGAAGTTACTTTTCTATCCCTCGGGAGTAGTAGGTTTTTTCGGGACGAAAGGTACTCGATGTTCTTTTCTGAACGCCTTACTATGTGTGTGCAAAATTTCATAACGTTCGGTTGAGCAGATAAGGCGTGAAAGCGTTACAAACAAACAAACAAATAAACGGACTTTCCCATTAATAATAATTAGGATTTGTTGTATAGTGTACAATGTTATATATAATATGTGTTTGTTTGTGGAAATAAAGTAGCATATGAGCATGTACAAAGGTGGTAAAGCACTTTGTGGTTCGACTCCGGCGGCACCACTGCCACACTTATTTCTACCTTGTAACAGCAGTGTAGCGCTGTATTCTGGTCTGAAGGGTGTGGAGGGAGACATACTTTACCGAGACGTTCCAACTTAATCCTCCGGGGTAGCAACGCATCTGTGGTCAACCTCAGGTCAGGATCTGAGGTGAGAACTAAATTTCAATACCTCGTCTAAGTAATTCTGCTCTATCTTTTTAAAACAAGAATACATATAACTCTGGTGTTGTTACAAATATTTATGGCGGGGTTTTCTTGATAATTAAACCATGATTACCAAGAAAGAATCTACCATCTTAAGCATAAAGCTACGCCACACTTGGACACACAAATCTTTATTCTGTCTATACGTGAACGAACTGTGTGTATGTGTATGTATTTAGAAAAACTTTTGTCAAATGACATTGAATTATATTGAACACTTTTTGAACGTCAAAAACTCTAACACGTATCACGAACCATATGTCTGTATGTACGTACATTGTTTGTGTGTGTGCGTGCCAGCCAGGTGATCAATGCGTGACGTCACCTGGCCATTGTCAGTTCCCGAACACTTACGAGATTAATTGTGATTGTTTGGGGATACATTGCTGTGCTTTAACTTAACCGGAGATTGAAACCTTTGAACGAATACTTAGGTATAGTTAGGGCAAAAATAAAATTCTAAATCTTGGATTTTAATTTTTTTTATTAGACGTAGGTAACCGTAATTAATATCGTTAAAAAAATTAAAACATGACATTAAGAGTATCCGTTATATCATAGAATTTACTATGCAGTTCACCTCATATTTGCTACTAGCTTTTGCACGCGGCTTCGCGCGCCTTAAATAACACATAAACCTTCCTCTTGGATCACTCTATCTATTAAAAACTAACCAAATTGCATCAAAATCCGTTGTGTAGTTTTAAAGATCTAAGCATATATAGGGACAGACAGCGGAAAGCGACTTTGTTTGATACTATGTAGTGATAGTGATTGTCATATCATCAAAAGAATCCAAAATCCAAAAATCAAAGCACGTCTCTCTGTTAAAACTACGTCATATTTAACTTTATAGAGAATTCAATCGTATCCAAGTTGAAGAATTCAAAATATTTTATAGGTGGATCGATGCCACATACCGACGCACTGAGGCGTGCGGTATCCGCACGTTTAGCGTGCCAGGACATTACGAAACTGAGTTTAACGTAGTTTATGTATGTAGGTATATATGGTAGAGGAGTGATTGATGTTGAATCTTGATTTGATTTGATTGAAGTCTTTTGATGTAATGAAAAGAAATACGTAAGTAGGAAATAGAAATCTTACTAATATTATAAAGCTGAAAGTTTGTGAGGATTGATGGATGGATGTTTGTTACTCTATAACTTTAGAAGGGCTAAATGGATCTGGGTGAAACTTGGTGCAGACATAGACTGTAGTCTGGAATAACATATAAGCTACTTTTTATCCCGGGAAAATTTGCGGTTCCCGTGTGATACATTTGTTTTTATTTATTGCCGTGTCTATCTCGCGACATGTTTATTGATTTACTTTTCCAATGCAGGTGAAACCGCGAGGATCATCTAGTAGGAAATAAATAAGGAGGTAGGACAGTATACGTGATAGCATGTGGTCACGTGGTCTGTCGATGACTCAAATAAGTTTTATATCTATTTTGTTTTTCAAATTGAGTATTGAGAGTATTGAGTAGGTACTGTGATCGATCACATGCATTGCTATTCCTGAGGGCTGAGTTGGAAAGCTTCGGATAATTGTCTTTTTTATCACACCCTTCAGACCGGACGACAGCGTGCTTATACTGTTATTATAAGACAGAAAAAGTGTAGCGATGATAGCGCGGGAGTTAAGCCACAAAATACATAGATAGGCGGTATCAAACTACGGTATCCTCTATTTATCGTAAGAGGCGACTAAAAGGGAGCTCCGGCGGATGGCGGTATGTATGGTCGTATACCGCCGTGCACCAGATGGTGCGGCGAGAGCAGCGCTCGGCCGAGCTGAACCCGATGAAGCAACACGCTCAGAGGACTCCGGATGGCGTTCCTTGCTGAGACCGCGGAGTCCTCGTCGCAGCGCCGAGAACGGCCACCGGGGGAGTTTTAGTGCGGTAAAAATCCCACATAACCTAGCGTCATTCCCGAGGCATCTGGTACCTTTTGGAAATTTCCCCCTCGTCAACAAAAAAGGTCGTATCAAACTAAAACACTGCAACTTCACCGGTCGGTGGTGCCGCCACAATCGAATAACAGTGAACTACCATCACAATCATTCAATACCCTCACATGTTTCCTAATATCACACGCATTAATTTGTCCATTCGACTGATCGTTTATTTATGTAATTTCATAAATACAGACGACATAAAATAATGAGTTTTCAAGCTGTGAAACGCATGAATATGTTCGTATTATAAATTTTAACACAACGGGGGGTGGGTAGGCTCACATCATTAACATTTGTTATAATATATAGGTACCTACTAGTATAAGCTGGCGACTTTGTCTACGAGCATCTGATTATAGTGAGACTTATCAACCGTGATGTTTTTTTTCGTGTAAGGGCCAAATCAATCTAGTTTTGCGCCACTATTTTGCGGAAAAAATAATGTGACGGGATTCGAAGTATTAGTAATACATATGGTACACGTATACATGGTACATATATACATATGGTGGTATTACAATAGTATTTTTATATAGGCATTCTATGTATCACTCTATAGTCATAGATACACAATATTTGTGCTTGGACATAGGTAACACCCTTTTTACCTAGAACTGACCGAACAAAGTACGGTACAGGATAGTTCTCTTTACCTATCCACAGGTATATATAGCAAGAAATGAAATTTCTACACTTTATATCACTCGTTCCTGTTATTCTAGCATAAAATATAACGCAACTTAGTTAGTCCATTGGACTTTATTTTGAAACTTCATCAAACTCAGTGCAGTAGACTTTGTGGCACAAACAGACAAACAACAACTTTATATTAATATAACTATACATATAAAAAGATGTTATGAATGTCTTTAACTATTTCTGAAGTGAAATTTTATAATCTGCATGTTTTCATCTAAATTAAAAATAATTAATGTTGTTTATATATCCAATTAAGCTTCAACGGTGAATTTTAATTAATGTTTTGTGTTTCAACCGACTTCAAAATACTTTTGTTCCATATTTTTATTTCTAGTTAACATGCTATATTTTTTCATAATAGGTATGTTGTAAGTTTAAATTTTCGCTAAGCACTATGATATATCCCAAATTTCTTTGTGATAATAGAATTTCGAAAATATAAACACCCAGACCAAAAATTGAACATCAAAATTAATCATTTAGATTTTATAAAATAATCGTTTTTTTATAACTTCCATGGGTATGGACGTCCATGGGAAGCCGAGGCCAATGACCAGGTGGGCTGCATACTCGTTAGCTACTTCCATAGTATAAAAAACATACAAAGTTGAACCAGATTTTGACGTTGAAAAAGTTATCAATATGAATAAATTTTAATATAAACTAGCTAATCCCCGTGGTTTTACCCGCGTTAAAAAAGTAAAAAGTATCTAAACATAGGAAACATCCCGCTCTTCCGCGACGGCAGCCGCATGCACGTGGCGCGCGCTAGTGCTTTTTTCCACAAACAGACACTTCAATTTTATTTATTTATTATTATATATTTTACATTACAAATCTCATCGTATAGAAGAGATTTGAATTTGAAAAATACAGTCAAGGTTTTTTCCAAATGGAACCTACACGTTTATATTATGGTATACATAGATCTACATCGCCAAGAGACTTTAGAACAAAGTCGTAAAGTTATTGAACTGAGCGAAAACTTCCACAAAGGATTCTGAAACAGATTCCACTCAGATGAAGAATGAATAAACTTTGACGCTTTGAAACACCCCCGGATTAGGGGATGCACGTTTGATGCCCGGAAGGTGCTATTTATTTTTAGAAATGTAAAAACGGTGAGATTTTTACTTTTTATTGCGTTGTGAATTATGACATCATACTTTAGGGAGTTTTTTTTATTTGATCATCATCCCGTTCCAGGGTCACTGCTGGATTTAGAATAGGTTAGGTCACATTTAAAATCCAATGCTTGGCTCTGGTTTTCGAAAACGCGCAAATTCTACACCACTCACCAGATATCTACAAATAAATAAAATTGAACTGTCTGTTTGTAATTTCAAAATAACAACTTCTTACTCAACGCATATGAAAGTATACACGATACCTATAACTATGCAATTTTTTTTGTCTGCTTGTCTGTCTGTCAATTCAGTCTGTTTAGTTATGTTCAAATATGTATGTATAATTCCTTTTTACTTTTGAAACGCAGCTGAAACCGCTAGGATCAGTTGGTCTTATATAAAAAGTTACCCTGGATTTAAATCCCCACCAGATTATGGCGAGTGACGATTAAGTTCATATACTTACCGTGCATTATTCCGATAAAGACGCCATCAATTCGCTCAAGAGAAGCGGAGAAAGGCGCAAAAAAAAACAAACACTAATTAAAATCCGCATATACTTCGCACACGAACAAATCCGCGTTAATAAAATCTTTTCACGTACCATCTTTGAACACCTCAAGTAATTTAATACCAACGCGAAAACCTATAAAACTCTCACCAAACCAAGTTCCCCATAATAGCTTATTATTTGTACCAGCGTTATATTTCAATGGTTTAATATTTTCAAAATTAACAATATAATTGGGCACTCGTTCGTACAATGGTTAGTCCAGACATCTGGTGTTTTGAAAAAATGGGCGGATATGGCAAACTGCGTTCAATGGAGATGTACGAAAGGCACTTTATATCTCACTTAAAAAAGCCTTAAATACAGTTATTCCACACGCAAAACCCATCTTTATACATTCACAACATAAGCATCAAATTCCTGTGCATATAAAATCGAGTTATACCGTTTCGATTTTGAAAGAACATTGCATCTGAACATCCCTTACAAACGCATTGAATGCCGCTTGTTGTTTTTGGTCTTAATGTTGCTTGCGAATTTTGAGTTTTATTTCTGGACCTTAAAGGGTATTTTCAAGGGACTGCTCACATCAAATGAACGTAAGGTCCACACCCTTTGTACGTGTTAGGTGTACCGTGTAATTAGCGACTATGAAATTGTTAGGTAAATACAGTACTCGAATAGTAACTTGTTACGCCTCTAAATTCATGTTTATAACCTTATTAGGAATTGAGAATAGCGTGGTAATAGTTGCTTTGTAATTGTCACGTGTTTTTTTTTATAAAGTGACAACGGAATGTCTTATTTTGTGCTTATTGAGTTTTGAATGTCAAAATGTCACGCCGCATCTATTTTTGTCTTACAGAAGTAGCGTTTCCGTATTTTGGTTTTTGAAGTGTGAAACTTAAACCATACAAGTTAGAGACTCGAAAGAAGTTCCAGTTTAGCCGTAAAGTATGATAATACATTTGTGGCTGATTTTCTGAAGGTGCTCCCACCTTGTCTTGTGGTGCCACCGGAGTCGAACTACATAAACTTCTAAAACTTTATGTAGTACGACTCCAGTGGCACCACCGTCACGCCTATTTCTGCCTTATAACAGCAGTGTTAAGCACGAAAGTTCTATTAATTTTGAGCATACCCCGTACTAAATTGAAGAATATTAGCGTCCCAGTGTTGAGCATAATTCCAACTTCAGTTACCTGTATTCAATCATACTGTTACTCTTAGAGTTTATTTTTGTAGCAACTTTGATCAAAATACAATAAATTAACAATTAATTGTGTAGCATTAAGTAAGAAAGATCTCCCCTATCGTAAACTTAGTTACCGATGAAAGCGTAGGAGCTTTTGAGAAGCTTTTAATGTGAAAGATCCTGGGGACCTTGAACTTTGAAGCCCTGAAACTCAGATAAATAAAGTAGGTAGATCTATCATTCCTAACAAAAAGATGAAGCCATTTTTAAAATAGTCGGGCTATAAAAGT
>DWPV01008091.1:0-10237 GCA_018251915.1 Urbanus proteus proteus
AGGCGCGAACACATTACCGGCGCTCCGTAAATCTGCCCATTAGTTAGCACTTTGGCGACCACTAACGGAAACGTATATTATGTAGCACATGAATTATTAACATACATAATTATTGTGCCTATTATTTATTTATACGTAATCATAAGAGACACAAGTTTTATTTAAAGGCTAAGGAGTTATATTGAAATTTAACTTAATACAATAATGACTTCATTTGTTTTATGAGAAAACAAAAAGACGGAATCCTTCCTGTCAGATGACTCACGCCTTAGGACACTAACGTTGATGACGATGATGATAATTTGGTTTAAAAATCTCCACACAACTCCTGCGCCCCACATCCTCAGTATGTATAAATCTGAGGCGCGAACACATTACCGGCGCTCCGTAAATCTGCCCATTAGTTAGCACTTTGGCGACCACTAACGGAAACGTATAAATTCAATTTGTGTCTTCGAGCAGTTTGTTACTGGGATTCGTGGATCTTCTTTTTCGTGTTAAGTTTAATGTATATTACGATTTATGTTACTAATAGGGAAATGTTAATTAGACAGCGTTTCATATATAACCTTGTTTATCCACCACATTGGCGAGTTTTTAAGCTGATTATAGAAAGGTATAGTAATCGAACATGCAATCCACTTTATATTAAGCGCTGGTCTACTAGCGCCCTTGAACAGAGACATATATCATTAGGAGTCCTACCTCAGGCCGGCTACAGCATTCCTAAGAAAATTATAAAAAAACAATATTTTAATTTGATATTGACTCCGAAAGTAAACAACATAAACGTAATACTGTAACGTTTTCAATATTTTCAAAGTATGGAATGCATTTAGCTAAAATTTGGATACTCTTTAGATTTTACTAAAGGGGGGTGAGAGGGTGGTGTTGGCCCGATTAGCAATATTGTAACTCTCGGAAACACGATTTGTGTCCGGATGTGTTAAAAGCCAATCACATAGAGTTAACAAAGAATAGAGTTGATCAAATACCAAATTACATACGTTTTACAAAATAAACTACTGCTCTGAGCGCTCTCTATACATTTTGATTGAGTACTCAACTACATATATTATGCTGATGGTGTAAGTAGTCACTGCTGCGCATAGAAATTTGTAAGCAATTTGATATAGAGCTTGGTTTCTATCTGGCATCAATGCAAATCAATGCAGATGAAAAAAATGCGTCAGGTACAAAGGTAGCCTCATAATAAAGCAAATCGGCAACTACACCCTTTCACTTAAACGTAAGAATCAAGAACTGCTTCGCGCTAGAGGTAGGTTAACACTATTTTTCATGATATTGCCATGTCTATGCATTTCAACGCCGCCCCAAGCAACTAAAACGCGCATATGTACTAGGCGCGTCGACAAATTGCGATTTACGAGCGTTCTACCCGCGCGTCTTGCCGGCGCCGGGTCCCGGCGTCGCGCTTGCGGTTAGCTTGGGAAACGCTCAACTCGTGCGTTTTAATGGTCATATGCTTTTTCATGATATATTGGGCGTGTTTTAAATTGATATCTTAGCTCTACTCGTAGACGCAATACCTAGAAATACTGCCTGCAATACGTAAATGCATTTTCTATAATTAGGTATATCAGTGAAATAGATCTTAGTTATTATTATAAAAAGCTTTTTTGATTTTATTTTTGATAAGTAAGTAATAGTATAAGTTTGATAAGTTTTTGGTAAGCTAATGTTTGAGACTACAGCACATACGAATATTTGTTTCAAATGCCTTATGTACAGAAAGTACCTATAGTTTATGTATAGGTACTTACATAAAAAAAATTAACGTTTTTTCATAAAAAAGAAATTGATTCTAAATTGTCGATGCTTCCTAAATAGTAAACCTAGGTACATATAACATTTATTACGCTGATCGAGGGTACTAGTAGGAAAAAAGCCTTTTCACCTTTAAAGAAATCTGTCTTACTACTTAATTGTTATAAACCCTAAAATATTTCCAGGAAAAGTAGTCCAACAGTCATTTAGTCACTTGCGAAAATATAGCAGCATTATCTTTCACTAATCTATTTTCGTTATCAAAATGTTAGCAAAAAATCAATTAGAGCAAAAGCTTTTCTAGCCAATAACTTTTGACTCAAAATCTGTACTTATTCATGACTTACTGATCCCACTTCAATAAGGAATGATGCATTTAGCGAATTAAAAAACTGCTATTTTTCTTCATTACACTTGGCTATAACATTAATCCTTTAAAAAACCTCTTTGAAGCCGTTAGCGTCCATAACTGGCCAGTCGGAAGTGGACGCCAAGGGACTTGTTCGACCAAAAGAGAGTTATTCAAGTAAATAAATAACTACATGGCATAAAATAATGTCGTTTCCGCTGTCTGTCCCTATGTATGCTTAGATCTTTAAAACTACGCAACGGATTTTGATACTGTTTTATTTAATAGATAAAGTGATTCAAGAGGAAAGTTTATATTATGTAATTTAATACGTGCAAATTCACGGGAAAGAGATATATAAATAAACAACTAAGGGAGCTAATCCAAAAGCGATAATTCATATATTACTGGTAGCTAGTGCTTATGTGTTAGATATTGTAGCGTACGTTGAAGGTGATAAAACTCCGAAGTGGTGGGAACGTTGTGACTCGACTTCGGAGTGATCATCACCACTCCCATTTCTGTCTACTAACAACAGTGATTTGCCCTGCTGTTCTGATTTGCAGGTTGAAGTAAGGGATACATGCTTTTACTTATACATAGCGTTCCGTCTTAGACATCAGAGGTAACAATGCATCTTTGACCGATCTCAAGTAATTATTTAATTTGGGATTGAACACATATGTCCATGGGCTGCCCTGCCCACTTACCATTGAAGGACTACATGCTTATTCGCTACTTCATTTATGTAAAAAAATAAGATAGGTACCAATAATTTTTGTACGAAACTCTACACAAAAGACTACACAGACGAGATTTGCCATGTAGTTTCTACCAATCGTTTAACCGGCCACAATCAAACACGTGCTCAATTTCCCTGTCCCCATAACTCATCCAAGAGAAAAAACACCTCATCTACAAAATGGATCCCAAATAAGTTTCAATTCTTCGTTTCCAATTTGGAACCGAATTCGTTCCGATATTTATTGGAGAATCGGATTAATCTTTAATTTGCCTTCCGCGCTCTCCGTTTTAAAACGCGCTTATGAGTTTTTCCGATGGAAATATTTTGAACTCTCCGTTCGGGAATTAAGAGGTACATTCATTTGGGACGGCGTTGGAAGTACTAAAAGTGGGAAATATTTATGAGCTTTCGAAGGAAATTCTTTCTGAATGTTTGCATTTATGAAAATATGCTCGAATGAAAGGGGCCGATTGGGTTACAGGGTGATGGTAAAAATCAGGTATTCCAACTTCGTCATAACGTTGCTTTGATCTACTATGATTGTATAAGTAGTGTGTCTACATTTGTGACGACTATCCGTTACTTGTCAAGATATGATGCCACCAATATGAATCTCAATCAAAATATCTAAGTCTAAACTTGAAGTTTAGATTTTGCAAGAACCATACAATTTGAACAGTAAGGTTTAAAAAAGGTTTTTTGATTCTCCATCCCTAAGAGGATGTCTATTTTAGTCTACGCGTATAATGTCGCGGGCAACAGTTAGTCTATAATAGAACCTTTATCATATTTGTTAGGTTAGGTTAGGTAAGATCCCAATGTAATTAAAATATTAAAAGTCGTCCTTATTTAAACATGGACGTATATGACAGCAATAATTTACCCAACAACATAAAAATGTAACTTCACACCATAATTGTTATTGTTTTACAAGTTTGATAAATCAGAGTTGTAATAACAATAAATTCAATGATTGTAAAGTTAAGCTTTAATGACATATTACTCACTCAGTTACAAGTCAACGAATAACAAAGGTTATTAGAACATTGTTTAGTAAGTTTAGATGTTTTTTAGGAACATAAGTAGGTGGAGAACTAATTTAGGTATACCTATGTGTCCTCCACCTATCGCTACATACATATATTCCTGATTTTGCGGATCCTAGCCACTGTTCTTTCTTCCTTCACTTTTAACACAATTAATTTATTGTTTTTTTAAGATATCTGAAATTGTGTTTCGATCATCAAGGTACCTACCAGAGGCACCAGAGCCACATATATCTAGTGTGGAGCAGTTCATGGGTTTCGCTAGAAGGGTATGGTTGCCGGTCCACTTAGAATAAGGCAACCATCTAAGTCCTCAAGAGTAGCAACGTATCTGTGATTGATCTAAGATAAAAACCCTGTCTCGGCATATGACGTTGATTACAAATGAGTGGTAGTGCCCACCTACCATCAGGTGAACTGCATTCTCATTTGGTGTTTTATTTTTATTTCGATCTCTGGTATGTTACAAAATTTCATCCCACAAATAATATTGTTGCACTTTGTTTAAATATCCCGCTGTATAAGTAACAATGGTTTCCGATCAGGGCGCGTAATTTATACGGGATCAGGCGGCTAATAACGAGACCCTCGCCCCTACAAGCATTAAGCCTTGTACCACACTTCTATTAATTGATACTGCCTTGTTAAGACATGAGCCTATGCCGTCATGTGTTGGGTATTCTGTGATGATCTAATAAATTATTGTTCGCCTTACCTTTGTTGTGCAACGGCACGATATAGGATCACTTAGAGAATTTTCATTCGATTTAGTAGAGTATCTAATATGAATTTTTTTATATGATATTTTTATGTTTTTTTTTATAATATGCAGCAACTTAAAAACAATGCAGCCCACCTAATTGGTCACCGCCGCCAATTTATATCCTTAACTCTATATAGAGTAGGAGTTCTAACTGCCGGGTCAAAATGTTATAACTCAATTAATTTATATTATAAGTTTAAACTTGCCTAAAGGTAGACTGGCAGAGAATGCTACTAACATCAAATCCGCCTTTTGTACTATAGTTAAGGTATAATGAAGTTTTAAATAAATAATAAATAAGTTTAATGTAATACCAGGACAATACAATAAAAATAAAAGCTTTAGGTCTAGTCATAATGTTTGCTTCTCCATGAGTCTTTTATACAATTTTTATGTGCAATTGGATACCGATTACCATTCTTTCTGTAGTCCCAATAAATTCGTATGATAACAATTAGTAACTAACCTTAATATCTGTACCTAAAACTGTTACTTAACCTCAAACTATTTAACTATTGGCTTCATATTCAAAAATCGGTTATTGATTTATACTCAGCGTTCACGAAAGACTGCATATTGAAAAGAAAATTAATATCGAACAATTCCACCTTAAAGCGGTCATAAATTCAGCAACAACAAGGATCATTCACAGGCGCACCTAACGGTTATATTAAAACGCATTACTTTTCCAATCGTTCCAACAACCATTTTTCCGTTTAACCTTACAAGTCAAACGTAACTTTATCGGTTTAAAATAAAGTTGGCATTTGGGTGAAAAGAAAGAGGTCGGTTTCTTAAGGAGGTTCGATTCGTAGCATTCTTTTAATAAGTGGATGATTTACGCGATGCCAGGCGCACACGGCGCTCCGCCCCTTAATTAGAGAGAGGAAAAAATTCACGACTAACACCTTAGCGCTTCGCCCGACAAGCACTTCTCGACTTAATGTGTAATTAGATTTTAAAACTAGGGAGCTTTCGTTGCAGTGGACGTGCTGCGACAGATCTGAGGGATGAATTAGGGCTTATAATTCTAAGAAATATAAACTTACTATACATACATACATATTCTGACTTGAACTGTGTCACTTTAAAACATCGAATTCAAATAAAAATACATTCATCAGCAGGTATGTAATTTGATATCTTTGCAGACAATCAACCCACATAAGTTTATTAATATCAAACAATCTTTGCTTGTTAGTATTGTCATACAAAACAACAACTATAGCTAATCATGAAGTTATAATTCTTTTGTAAAACAAATAACTATTCATGGTTATGCTCTATCAGATTTGAAGCATAATCTTGTAAAAACATGAACGATCGAACGAGCAAAGTGGGCAGATATCAAAACACAGGTAAAATATCAAACGTCCCCATTTCAGCTAAAATGGCCTCGTTCTAAATAAAAACATAGCTTCCAAATCGTTTCTATTTCCCCGACATCTGTATCCGAAACAATATTAGTATTACACTCATAAAATCGCAAAACAAACCCTATTTCTTTGAGTTACAGTTAAACTAACTGCTTGAAATGCTTGCCATGTTATAGGTATGAGATTGCGAGCAGTAGCGTGTGTGGCAACATTAAGGCGAATAAAATTTAAATATGGCAACACGGGCCCGCGCTATAAAAGAAACGAATAGTATAAAAGAATAGAAATAATACAGAAATGGCGGAGGTAATCACCAATAAGCTGCGCTCTATGACTTTAAGGTGTTTCAAGAACGTCTAGCGTCTAGAACTTTTTTGCATGCTATATGCATAGTTCTTAGTAAACAGAAAATGGTTATGTCAAATTTGTTAAGTATTGTTTTAATAATTTAAAATTTAACGAGCGTGCAGTCCACCTAATAGTTTTCATAGCCATCGGCAGTATTGAAGTTAACAACTGTGTCAGGGTAGTACAAATGGTTCGTGGTTAGACTCCAAAGTTACTGCCAATAATTTGACGCTCTACTGTGTTCTGATTTGAAAAATGTAGTAAGGAAGGGACACATACGAGATGTTCCAAGTTTCTACTAGTCTACAGGAATATCAATGTGTCTGTGGCAAACCAGCACTCTAATCTTACCTGACCATGTTAATTTAGTACTGGATCCACAGCACATTCGTATGCTACCGTATTCGTATTCGTCCTATACCTCTACCTAGCTCTTACCTCCTCATATTACCACTACATAACACTTATTCACAGTTGCGTTATTATTACCTACAACTATTAGAAGCATCATCTCTCGCCCTTTAAAATACTTTTTACAATTGAGGCAGAAATAAATATAATTGGATTCTTTCAATTTAATTTTAACGTGCGACGTTTATATAACACATGCAAAGTAAATTGATATTAAATGTAAATCGTAATATTGATATTTAAGTTAATAAAGAGAATGGGACACGAACCAGAAGATAGGCAGCAATATTTATATGTAAGATCAATATAAAAACCCTATTAGACCTTTTTAAAACCACAAGACGCTGTTGAACCTCAAGGAGTTGATGGCTGGATCCTAATCAACGCCATCCTTCCACAAATATGTCATTAAAAACGTGATGCAGTTTCATTGTTACAACAAATGTAGGTATAACAATGTAATTGAAGAATGACTCTATATTCCACACGACTCAGCAAAACCGCAAAAAAACCAGACAACCGATCATCACAATAAAATCATACGAATTACAATAGGTAAATGATTCCAAATTGAAAACCATAAAAATTACACAGCTGCATGTTTACGGTATGTGTTTGCGTTACAGCATTCGGCGTGGCTCGTATTATTCAAATGCGGACCAATAAGAGAGCATTTACGGCCAACCATAAAACTACAATCCAACCGAACGAATAAATATCCGACCCTGTAACTTATAACCTTGCGCACAGAGATCTAGGGTTGATTGAAGTGGCTTTCATTAGATGTTTGACAAATCCAGCAAGGTTACATGATCGTTTTGGAGGAGCGGCCGAGCTCGGAGCGTGTATATTACCTATGTAAGATGTGTAGATAACTTTAACAGCGTGTTTCAGAATAGGTACTCGTGGCGCTATCTCTTGATGAGTTACTATGCGTAAATATTCTACACAACTTTACGTAACTTATACCTAAACATGTAACAAGCCGATATCGTGAATTTGAAGAGTATTTTAAGTATAGATATTATTTTTACTTGTAGCATGATAGAACATTTCATGTAATAGATTTCTGGCTTAAAATTTAATAGCAGTTAATTACTTCTTAGTAAAGAAAGCATGGCTATCAATTTATTAAAGTATCTTAAGTAGTCATACATTTTCAAGCACTTGCTTTGCTTGCTTGTGAACAACTAGGTTCTATATTTACACCCAAAAATTGTTTTAAACGATTACTCACACGTAGTTACACCTAATTAAATGCGGCTATGGAAGGGAAATGAATTTATTCTGAATATTCTGATTAATTCCGATTTACATAAATATCATTGCATGAGGTGTCCGTACGTTCGGAATCAAAAGATAATTATTTATTTAATTTTTTTTTTCGAATGAGGATATACACACAATCACAGAAGTCACTTCCATTCAACCGCGATCAGTGTCGCAAAGTTATAATAATACAAGCCATAACGCACGGTTATGGAAGCCGTAACCCAAAACAACCGGACCGAGGTTAATTTTGCACCTGTACTTATTGGGACTTATAAAATATACCGGCGGTACCCGTTGCAGCTTTCATACCTAGACACTTAAATAAATTTATGGCCATAAAGAAGAAAACATAAAAATCCTTATATCATATTTATATACATTCCATCCATCAGCACTTTCAGGTCACTGCTGGACATACAAGGAGATAGAAGCCTTTATTGTACCTTATAACGGCAGTGTTAAACGCTGCTGTGTAATACATACCTATCCGAGGCGTTTCAACTTAGTCCTCAGGGGTAGCGACGCATCTGTGGTCAATCTTAGGTAGGACTTTGATTTTATCTGGGGTTGATTACATATGTGGTGGACTGCATGCTCCTTTGCTGCTCATATGTTATAAAAATGTTATAATTTAGTACGGGTTTTTGCCAATAGTTACAGCATACAAGACCGCAGGAAGTGATATTAAGGTACACAATAACACGCTGCTGCCCATCTCCTGGAGATTGTTACTAGACGCCTGCTCCGACATCCACTGGAAAAAAAGCATATGGTGTTATTAAAAAACATACTCTTGTGTTATATTTGTGGTAATATAGGGCATTCGGATTTGCTGCTATAAATTAAGATACGTGCTTAGTTACGCTCAGTATATTTCCAATATTAATTATTCAAGATATTCACTCAATATAAGACATCTAGTACAAGTATCCATACACAAGATAGATGTGCTGAAAAATAAATAAAAAATTGCTAACTTGGCCATCTTACCGGAGTTCGGGAAGAGATTCCTATACCTTTATCAAGTTTAACTTGAAATGGCAACAATTTTTCTAATTTCTTTTGATTAAATGGCCACTTTCATCCATAGACAAACTAGCATCTTTTAGTACATCATACCTACCTCCTACCTGAGATTGACCACAGATGCGTTGGTACTCCCGAGTACTGAGTTAGACCGCCTCAGGTAAGTATATCTTTCTTAGTGTAATTTTCAAAGCAGAAAACAGGCATAAGGCAAAAATAGTTGTAACGGTGGTGCCGCTGGAATCGAACTAAATAGAGTTCTACCACCTTTTACCCATTACCTTTATCACACACCAATACCAACACAACGATATTACTAATACTTTTCTTAGTAGTTAAGGCCTTAAGGCAATAAATTAACAATTCGGTGTAGTTCTCTAATGCCTCTACATTGTTGGCGGGTGTCTGAAAGTCCTGTGACATCGATAACACCCCACAATATTTCCAGTTCACTAGTTATTTTGAATAATGTAGGTACAGTCGCAATACATTGTACTAAGGTAAAATCGTTTAATTCGTTATGATTGATATCTTTACGTTATGATTCTTACGTTACCAACGTTATTTTTCTACGTTTTTCTTTGTTATGATTGACGTTTTAAGTCAATCTAAGTCCTAAAGTAGCACAACAACAGAAAGATGGACTTTTTATCACGTCTCTTAATTTAAAAAAAGTTATTGAAAACACGCCTCAGTTTTTTTCTTGTAAGTATTGTTTTCAGACAGGATGTCAAATTTTCATTTGACATCCTGTGTACCTACCGATTTTGCCGCTGTGTAGGACTCATAATGTTATCTGGGGTTATTCACTGATGTTGGGCGGCAGAAGCCACTTACCATTACGTGGACTGTATGCTTTGCTACTTCATTTTACCAAAAAGTACCTAAAATATCTAAACAAGTAACTTTAAAAATATTAAGTCACTTCTGTGTGTAAGTGTACGCAGCACGCGGGTCTGTCTTTGATATGGAATTGATGGGACGTCTTCGGAAACTCCGCAACTTTTGAGCCCTCTTCTGTATTTATACCCTCTCATTATACCCCCAACTTAACTGACTTACATGCGTCTTGTAGTTCGAGCGTAGTGTGTCACATCTTAAGAACGTATTATG
>DWPV01008092.1:0-10236 GCA_018251915.1 Urbanus proteus proteus
CCGGAGTCCTCTGAGCGCGTTGCCCCATCGGGCTCAGCTCGGGCGAGCGCTGCTCTCGCCGCACCGTCAGGTGCACACGTACGCGACCACACATACTGCTTTCCTTCCCGGGGCCGCTGGACGGACGGTTAGAGCTCCCACTCTAGCCACCCGCGACCCCGGAGCCCCCTTTTAGTCGTCTCTTACGACAGGCACGGGTCACTGATCCACCCTTAATAAATGCTTTTGCCAATACTCATCGCGTTTGGCATGCATGTTATTGCCGCTGACTTCATACATTATTTGACCTATAGAACCCTAATATGACAATGCAAATTACCACACGCACCAAGTGTAGTAGTCGACCCTTTCAGTCGGAGTTTCATCAACCTTAGGCACTTTTAAAATTACTAAGCTAACAAAGTTCAGCCTTTCAATACGAAACGAACTAATATACTAGTAAACTAGAAAGAACAACATTAACTTCAACTTACACAATCAAACACTAAAAGTTCTACAAATTAGTTTTTGAGTAAAATTAAAGGTCTGTAATCCCAGTGTGAATTAATTAAAGGGGAATATTCTCTAATCCAAACGATAAAAAGCGCTCGCCTTTTTAGCACCTCATAGACCGCGAGCTTAAAATCTCATTTATTTTCTGCGGTAAGATTTACAAAAGGCCCTAATCAGAGCCAAGACAAATGTTTAAACTGACTTTTTCAAAGGATCTCCGAAATATTTTTCTTAATGAAGGGAAATTGGGGAAAGTAGTAACGATCGTCAGGTGAGAAATGGTACTTAAATGACATGATTACTTGTAAAGAACTAATTGAACTCGGCTTTTCGTGTAAATTAAAGTATCTCTTTCTCTCATAAATAAAAAGAACCTACAAACATTTTCGTAGATAGCTTATCACAATTGTATTTTTCTATTTAGTACAAACTTGCTGATCCCCGCGGTTTCACCCTCGGTAAAGAAGTATAAAGGTATATTTAAACATAAATGATACTAGGCTGTCCTGCGACAGCGCGTGGATCGCGCGCTAATGCATTTTTCAGAAATTATGGAAGTCTATGCTACGTCTTAGACTTTCACCTATCTTCCAGCGAAAATCCCATCAAAATCGATATAGCCGTTTAGAACATTACCTCAGCCCGCAGGTAGACAGACAGACAAACAGGAAACAAAAAATAATTGACATTTGTGCTATAGGTATCGTATATACTTTCATATGAATTGTAAAAAGTTATTATTTTGAAATTACGAACAGACACTGCAATTTTATTGATTTGTATAGACAAGCAAAGCAATGTTCTCTTTTGAAAAGCGTAGTAAGGGAGAAACACTATTACACAAAGCATTTTATCTTAGTTCTCAGACAGAAATTATGACCTTTGGCTGATCTCAGGAGATAGAAATCGAACTTCACATTACAGATGTCCACGGGTAGCAGTGGCCACTCCTTTCCAAGTGGATTGCATAAACCTTTACTACACCTATCCTTAATATTATAAACGGGAAAGTCCGTTTATTTGTTTGTTTGTTTGTAATGCCTTCACGCCTTAACTGCTCAACCGATCGTTATGAAATTTTGCACACACATAGTAAGGGACCCAGAAAAGGACATAGAGTACCTTTCATCCCGAAAAAACGTACTACTCCCGAGGGATAGAAAAGTAACTTTTATACCTACAACCTACTTTGATACCTATTTTTTTTTATACGGCCTCTTTGTGCGAATGTACACATTAGCGCGAGCGAAGCCGCGGGCACAAACTAGTCTCATTATAAAAGAAACTTTAGTGTTTTTATGAGAATAAGTTTTTTGAAACCGAGAAAGAAACAACACATTTTTATATGATCGAAGTAGCAAACGAGCATGCACTCCACCTGATGGTAAGTGGCCGCTGCCACCCTTGGACACCTGTAATCAACCCCAGATAAGATCCTACCTGAAGTTGGCTACAGATGCGTTGCGACCCCTGAGGACTGAGTTGGACTACTAAGACCAAAACACAGCAGTATTTGAAACTGCTGTTATAAGGTAGAAATAGGTGTGGCGGTGGTGCCGCCGGAGTCGAACTACATAGAGTACATACATACCTACATACCTTTAAACAACACATCCTAATATAAAAGCAAAAATATGGGAAAATATGCCAATCGTGGGAAAAAACCTTGTGTGGTCATGAGAAAATCTTGAATATACGAGTAGTGCGGGGTTTGCTAACGTCGAATATATCAGAAGTTAAAGATTACCCTCACGTTGATCCCCTTGGGTCCCAAGTTTTATGTAATCCAGTTTATTATTTCCATAACGCGGTGAAGTTGAGAAATGTTGTTACCAAAGTTCGTCTTGTCACAAATTGGCCGTTCACGGCTCGTGTCCTGAGAATTTTGAATGTGGATGAAATATGGATGTAGCCAGATGCGGTAATATAGGGTATGAAGTTTCCTTTTTAAAAAGTTTACGAGATAACGTTGTCTTGTGACACTTGGTAACTAACCGTAATTAATCCTCGAAAAGTTTGAGACGCGTTTATTATAAGGCTCTGTGCACATGAGGAGATTTACACGAGCGGAAAACGCCCATATGACGCTGCTCACTCTTGCGTTGACGCCAGCGCTTAACTGTATCATCTATCCATCCAGCTTTAAGCAGTGTCTTCCTGTGTAACAATAACACATTCATATGCGCATGTGTCTTTTGGCAAGAAGCCTATTAGGTGAGGCCTCAACAGGTGCCCTTCATCAGGAACTTCACAATGTTGATGAATGTATAGATGGATGACCAGTAAAACTAAAATAGTTTTTGAGTTTTATTTTCCTTAAAGTGCTCCTCAGCGTTTTTTAAATTCGCTTTTTGTGCGGGTAGAAAATATACCTGTGTGAAAATGCTTAAATGTGTGTGATGTGCTGTCTCTTTTTTGGACGATACTTTCATCTTCCTTGCACAATCACTCAAAAGTTTCGGAGTTCCATCCAATTTCTAATAAAATCCCATGCAAAATTCTCTACAAATAGGCTTATTATATTATTGTAATTTTTTATTTAATTTACATAGAAACCAACCTCTATATTGTCGGTTATTTCAGGAAGTACCTTTCATTTTAAGTCCAAGAATAGTAAATCGACCTTTTATGAAACGTGTTAGTGATTGACATGCAATTTGCACTTCTGTCTGAATCTGACGTGTAATTACCTGCATTGTCTGAGCTATAACTAGCTCCGACCAGACAGTTTGCTCGTATCACGTTTACCAATAATAACTGCTCTTTGAAAAGTGGTACAACCACAGACAAATATTTCAATTAATAGGTATATGTTTGTTGGTACAACCACATTGCCAGGTGGTAGAACGAATAAGGTATGACCGGGAAGGTACAATCCTCACATATTTCTAACGTAAAACAGTTATATTATCTTGTTACCATTTACATATAATGAGGCAACCATATTAATCTTCAAAATTTACTGCCCACCCACTTTTTAACCGACTTCCCAAAGGAAGTGAGGTTATAAGGTCCACTGCTGAACATAAGCCTTCTCTAACAGGCGCATTCCAACCGCTCCTATGCCCAAATGCAGCGTTTTCCCGCCGTTTTTTTTCAAGGCATCGATTCACTGAGTCACAGCAAGAGTAGGTACTAGGTATTATTATAATAGGTACATGCGTACGTATATTTATTTTAAAATGTATGTACCTACAGTGTCTTTTAATTTACGTAAAAGCACTTTATATAAGAAACTTCGTTATACTGCGTACTTACGTATTAATTAAATAATAATTTTGTTTCGGTTCCGAAGTTGTTATAACTTTGTCAGAGTGTTGACAAGTTTTATATAAAACATTAATTGGGTTTTAACGTAATGAGTTACTTATGTGGTCTCAACGAATAGCAGAAGCGGGCTTACTTATTTAACTTTAAGGTGTCTTATAATTTTGAAAAAACAAAGGTACATGCATTTCTTCTGATAATAAGTAACCCAACACCCAATGCCGTCTGTGATCTAATTTGGAGCATCAGATTTTATGGCATCACTTTTAGAGCATACAAATTTCTATCCCTTGCCATCCATGGAAGGTGGCGCTTCTTCAAACCAAAACAAAACCGCGCTTGGCACTGATGTTATAAGGTAGAAATAGGTGAGGCGGTGGTGCCTCTGGAGTAGAATCACAATGGTTGGTGGGACCTAAACAACATGTACAACAGTAAATAATTACCGTATACAGAGCTTATTAAAGCTGGTAAACAAATATGTAGTTAGTACTTTTACTGAACATATCACTGCGTCTTAATTTCGAAAATATTTACATGACTACTTCATGTGTGGAACGCGCTAATGAGAATATGATATTGCTTGCAAATGTTAGCATGTCTTGTGTTAATTACAAATTCAATGAAGTGCCAACATAGCTTCAAGAATATTCTAGTGTCTAATAACTTGCATTATAATTTTAAAATAACAAGTATTATAACTGTCTGTATATGCGTATATGTCTAACGAATTGGTTAATTTGAAACGGAATTTTGAAAATGCGTAGAATTTTCATCAGTACTTATTTCTTTTGTTTTATATGATACGCGAATTATATTAATATTTCAATTTCGAAATGAAGAATGAGGAAGTTCGTCTCTGACGAGGGTCTACCGAACGCACATTTATAAATATTTTTCATGATAATATTGTATCCTAATCCCCTTAGGGCATACATCTATACAAATAAATAAAATTGACGTGCCTGTTTGTGAATTCGAAATAACAACGTTTTACTTAATACATATAAAAATGTATACGATATCTATAACAAAAATGCAAGGTCCAGCCGTTTAGAAGATTAGTTCAGCCAAACAGATAGACAGAGAGACAAAAAAAAATGCATTTTCGTTATAGGTATCGTGTATACTTTCATATACATTGAATAGAAAATGTTATTTTGAAATCACAAACAGAAACTTCAATTTTATTTACTATTTCTATAAATATAAAAATCCTTTATTTATATACAAAGATATACAAAAATATTTATGAGGCAATATCGACAATTATCACGTAGGTAAATCAAGATTGAATATTAGGGGTAAGTTAATATTGGTATGCAACCTTTGGCTATAAAAGGTTAGGTAGGTACCGACATTCTTACGCCTTCCCACGTATTGTCATCCAAAGGGCAACACTTTATTTATACCTCCGCTGTTTTTTCTTTGATCTCAAAGTTATGATTTTTCAAGCGCGCATCGCTGCGCACAATTTTTGTATTACAAAAGAAAACAAATATCTTCAGGGTAAAATAACGCAAATGTCAATTTGTAAAGATCTCTGTCTTTGCAGAATGGATTTTTATTTTGGAAAAATCCATCGACATCACTTCATTTTAAAACTGGCGGTCGGATCGCGATGGTAACTCGATCATAGGTCGGCGATCGTTCAATTACTGATCGAACATCGATCCTCGAATTTGGAGGCCGTTATCCGTTTATCTTCGAAAACTGTCCTATAGATTGGTAAGAGCAAGAGATGTTTACACAATTCATTTGTGAAATACTTCCGTTCTCGCGAAACTCCTTAATGTCTTAATGCGACTGACCAGAGACTACGAACCCCATATAGGCATTGACCACTTACCACAAATTGAACTGCGTACTCAATTACTTTCATAATAAGTAAACGGCCAATAAATAACCAATAACGTGCAGGGCTTGTTTATTGATAGAATCCAATGGCGCCAATATATCATTTTCTATGCACCCCCACTGCGGCAGACTGGCTTCATTAAGACTAGATATCTGATCATAGACAAGGGCGTAAATAGTCTAGCAGACTATTTACGGTCTTGTCTATGGTATGCTGATTGACAACCAGTTAAGTCCCGAGCAATAGGTTGGCTTATCATGTTCGCTAATAGGCAATCATGTTGCCGTATAGTCGTATAGTAATTTAGGTCGCAGTTTAGTATGATGCAAAATGAAACTGGAAAAACGACTTTTTTAATACTAAGTTACCTAAAATAAAAATGTGAATGAAATGAACATTTTTGGAAATAGAGTTTTCTGGTGGTAGTTGGGTGCGTTTGATTTTACGTGAACTGCATGTCTTTTTGTTTTGTAGCCGAATACTAGTATGTGTGGTAAGGGAGACTTAACAGAGATGTACATTGACAGCAGTGGCCACTTACCATCAAGTGGACTGTATGGTTGTTTGCCACTTTTATAATACATATACATATGTAAAAAAATACATAACTAAACATTAGTTTAGCTATGCTACTTTTGTTTTGCGACTGTAAGAGCTTGAAACCATTTTCGATACTTGTCAATCGTCTTGTATGTTTATTTCTATCTGCTATTATCAATTAACGTTATACATATATACAGCATAACAAACAGAACCGAAGATCAATATATAATGCAAACCCATAAGCACAATTAGTAAAGAGAGGAAACACAATATTCCGCCCAGGATACCGCCCGCCCCGGGATTTGAATTTGCGAAATCGCTTTATTCAATTTACTGAATGGATATAGTTCAGTGAACATACTCGATATATAATTATGTTTAAATTACAACTATTTCAGATAATATGAATACAGTTGCAGACTAATGCAGTATTATGTTTAGCCGTGTAAATATATATTTTAATGTATTGTTGGGATATGTTTGTGGTTCGATTATCCGCATGAGGAAACCGTCGTCATACCGGTCTGATACGCAGTGGATTCCGGGTTCAAATCCTCGGGAAGGCATAGGAATATCTGATTGATTAAAGTGGCTGTTCTGGATCTGGAAGTTTATATATTCGTCTTTGTGAGTGTCCATGCCATGCAAAAGAAAATCTTAGTGTGAAAAGTCATTGTAATTATTATAACTTGTTCAGATAAAAATAGGACTGCACTTACTTGCACTATTAGGAGCTAGCCTATTGCAGGCTTAGCTGCCTGTGTTGTAACGCAATGTCTTACTGCAGTTAGATTGTTATGTAAATAATTACTACGTAATAACTAATACTAAGAATACAGTCGATCCGCATACTATTAATAAGATCAACACATCAGATTTATAAAGCATGAGATAACAGAGTGAAAACGAAATCAAACAATCCAAAATCACTATCCAAAATATACCCATCCCATCCGCCCAGGATGCCACCCGCCCAGGATGCCGCCCGCCCTGAGATTTGAATTTATGAATTTCGGCCCGCTTTATTTAATTTGCGGAATGAATATGGTTTAATGAATACACATGTATGCGTGTAGATTGTATACAACAGTATATTGATTATGTTAGCTATATTATAAATGTTAGTTAGTTTCGTAGATTTATATATTGAAAACGGCAGGATCATATAATTTCTTGGGAATTTTCAAATAAGTGTAACTTTTTTTTAAGCGTAGATTTTAAACATGGATATAATATGTAATTAAACTTATGCTTATGTTTATTTATTATTCGTATGTAGAAAATTAAACGCAATACATAACATGACAAATAACTTCGAGTGCTATCGCTTCTTGCGAGTATGATCCCAACGATAAAAATATTCAACTCAATTTTCTAACAAAATCGGATAAATGTTTTACCAACATCAATGAATTCATCAATAAAATTCCTCTCAAGTAGACCCGGGAGAACGACCTAGTTTACACGCGAGAGGAGTTTCAGCCGTTTTAAAATTCGCAAATTCATTGCAAACGCTAAAATTATTCATGTAAACAGTAATGGGTAGTCAGGCGTGGCAAATCCGTCAGCTGATGAACGAAATGGGTACATTATTTTTGGTTACATGAAATATCGGATTTATGATAGAATTCTCAAGGCTTATTAATATTTCACGACACATTTCGTTTCAGATATAGACAGCTCGGAACAAAAGGTGTCGATTATGCTGAACGGCGAGGAGTCCGAATTATATTTCGTCAACTGCACGAGCACGAAGGTAAGCTACTTCCTAAAATCTATTTAGGTTAATTAATGTCAAAGTGGAACTTAGATTATGGTTCGCTACATAATAGATTGAAGTTAATTCAACAAACAATGTTGTTGCCTACTTAGATTTAATTTATTTCGTCCATGTTTTTCACTGCAATTAAATATCGAATTCGATAGAATTCTAGTATTGTAATAACAATACTAGAAAATACTATTGTGATAACAATACTAGAAACTTCGAAAAAAAAGCAAGATGGAACTCTTCCTTTCATTCCTTTCGATTCCTTTTAGTGATAAGTTATCACTAACTAAATAACACAGTAAAACTTACCAATTCTGTCCGCATTTAATACGAAAAGCTTGTCTTCGAGTAGTTTACAGAATTAGGAATGTTACTTCGTAGTTTTAGCACGATCCTTTGAAACCAGACCCTTAAAATGAATTAGACGGGTTAAGACCTAATTCCACTACAATGGCTTAATACAGATTCCTATTAAATTAATTCAATTTAAGTAGGTAAATAAAATATGTAGGTCTACTAACTAAATAGCAGATGGGAATTTCAATAATTATTATTTTATTGATACGTTAACAGACGAATAAAGTTTGAACAGGTATAAGTTTTATCGTAATGTATTACTAAAGTTAAGAACTAAAGAAACGTAACTTCGTTGCATAGCTTGCATGTATTTCCAAAAATAGACAACCTAGCAACGGCACCTTACTGGTGTGACAAGCAGGAGTTCCGGGTTCGTTACTCGGTCAGACAAATATCTGCAATTAGAATGCACATTTCTATTCGGAGTCTCGATATTTGTGTATAGGAATAACTTAGTGTACGTCTGTGAAGGCAAAAAGCGTTATTAATGTTATTTTATCACGACTTTTGCATATAGACTTCTTTTCGTGAGAAAATCCAATCAAATCAGTTGTTTTAAGATTAGTCAGTCAGATCCATCTCGTATAAAACACAAATTCTCTTTGATATTCACGTTGAAAGGCCTAAAGCTCATTTTGATTGGAGACGTTGAATAAACAACCAGTCCTCCAATTGTACCGTTTTATCGTATTTCAATAGAAATAAACGTTGGCAAACGAATACTGACTTATATTAGAGATTCGTGGAATGAAGTACAAGAATATTACATTATGTTCATACATAATATATCTTCATTAGATATTGTTTTAGAAGCGGCTGATTATATTTAAGGCTTATCGGTTATTTTTATAAGTTATTTTTGTAATATGTATGTATTTTTCTCTTTAGAAAAGCCGAAAGATATCACTGCTATACATATCTTTGCCCTATAGTAGTCAATGCCACTTAAATCGTTAAGTTCAGGCTATCCATATGGGGCCACTATCTGGTCATCTTTATTAATTTATATCTTAATCCTAAATAAGTTTAATATATCTACGTCTTTAGTCCTAATTATTATAAATGGGAATGTCCGTTTGTTTGTTTGTTTGTAATGTATCACGCCTTGTCTGCTCAACCGATGGTTATGAAATTTTGCACACTATGTGTGTTCAAAGAGGTTCAGAAAAGGACATAGAGTACCTTTCATCCCGAAAAAACGTACTATTTCCGAGGGATAGAAAAGTAACTTTTATACCTAACTTTGATTGACTTTTAACCTACTTTGATACCTAAGGCCTCTTTGTGCGAATGTATACATTAGCGCGAGCGAAGCTGCGGGTAAAAACTAGTATTTAATAATTCTATAAGCTTATTTAAACACTAGTGTATTGTTTCATAACTAAATCCCAAACAAACAAAACTCACAACCCATATCAAACCTTTACATGTTTATAGGAGGAAATTGACCGCTCTGAGCCACCGGACGCATTCGTCGTGATATACTCGGTGGTCGACAAGGCGTCCTTCCAGAAGGCCGAACAGGAATTGGCCAGGCTTCTAGACTGCGACATGCTGAGGGCCAGACCTGCTTTGTTAGTCGCTAACAAAATCGATTTAGCGAGAAGTCGTGCTGTTTCTACGCAAGGTAATTTCCTTCATTTTATTTTTATATTCAACAGCGTACAATGTTCCTTTTGTACTTCTTAAAGTACAATATAAAGCTTGAAGTAATAAATGTTCTTTTATTAGGCACATAGAAAATTATAGGTACTCGTTTATGTAAAATGGAATAAGTAAGTCGCAATAGACAATTATAATAATGAAAACTCTTTTCATTACAAAGGCGACCTATAAATAGAATGATGATTCTGAATTGCCGAAGTTCTAGACCTTTGATTATATACTCTCTAGATTGAACATCGCTTATCAAATGTGTTTAGTAAAGTAAGGTCCAACTCGGGGCCGT
>DWPV01008093.1:0-10236 GCA_018251915.1 Urbanus proteus proteus
GGTGGAATTAAAAAAAAAATGAAAGTATTTATCTCGTTTGGATAAATATATATGACCTTTGCTAACAACCATGACAAAAAAAGAAAAGATCTGTCAGCACGAAATCATTCGTAGGTTTCCAATATACATTGGCGTGGAATAAATAGACAGGGTAGGCCTCTCTGCCTCTAGCAACAATGGCATAAGGATTGCCAAAATTTCAAGGGCTTCTTAAAAGCCCTAGCGCTTCCCGAGAGATGTTATAAGTAAATGATATGTGTATAAATACAAACAACGACGACCATAATTTTTTCAAAGACCCTAGTCGAAAAATTTGCTGTGGGCTTTTATTTATGTCCCACGGCAATATGTTTAAATCTTCCTACTAAATTCGTTCACAATGTGACAAATATTGGCACATCCAGTACAGACTTGACTATGCAGAGTCGTCCGGTGTTGCCACCCCATAGATTAACGGTGCACTTCCACTGGAGATGTGCTACCTAGCACAAATCTAACCTATCCATCGAATTATTTCATCATTGCATACCAAACCTAAGCGAGCGTAGAGTATACTAGTACTATGAGCAAGTATAGCTGCATACGTCACCATCCTTTGCTTGCATAAGTAGCTGCTATACTTAATTCCGTCTCACCAGTAAACATAGTTTTGTTAAACCCAATTCCACCAAAGCAATAAAATCTTAAGCTGGACATTAAAAATAACGCTACTTTAATGGTTAATTTGACACATATCAATAGCTTAGCTACTTCGCACATCTCTAATGGAAAGGTTCCCTTAGAAGCGACATCGCGCCACATTGTGGCATTATATATTGTACAGAGTCGCGGCGTAAGGCCGCTACATGATAATGTTTAGGTTTGAAGTGTACGTAAGCGCACTATGCTGATTCTGTTGATGTTTATTGAGCTTGAGTTTTGTTATGTAATCACCAATATTAGGTAGATTTCTCTAATTACTTAGCTACTCATTTCTAATTTTGTTATGTATTTTTAAGTTTTACTATTTTACATTGTATATAAAATTAATATTTTGTAAGTATCCTAGCCTGGCTGGCTATAATCTAAATTTATCGCAAATAAATACATTAGCATTGGTATATTGTCTTAGTGATATCGCTGTCGGTGTTTGGAAAGATGTATGCTGTTTTTGTGTGATTACTTGTCTGCGTCTAATTTGAGCGCTGGCTTCGAAATAGCAACCGCTACCTTATGTTTAATAAGTGGAATGTACCGATAGAGTTTCAGTGAATGATTTGTATAAATTCGTATTCGACCTTGCTCAAGAACTGTGGTGAGATAGCTTTGATTAAACATGATTTTCTCAGAATAGAAGATGAACATAGAGATAATTGTATATAATAATATGATAAAATATTTAACAAATTCATTACCGTTTTCTTTGGGAGGTCGGTTAGAATAAGATTTTTTTACCAGTCCACCAATTAATAAAATGAAATACACAGTTATTGTACATGTGACATACTTACTTCTGTGTTATCTAGCGCTGAAATTAAATGCAGACTACTATAATTAATAGTCCAAATTACAAATCAATGACTTTATATATAATTTGAAATAACCTCTTTCACTAAGGTGGTTTATAAGTCACTAATTAAAGGCAAATATTTTATTAATACTTTAGAGGTGGAGTTAAGTTTTAGGGAGTTTTAGAATGTGAAGGTTCTTTAGAAATATTCAGGGAACAAAAATCTGCGATTAAAATATTTAATCTTTATGTCACTAGATAACCTTTATAAAACATTTTATTACATACATTGATCAAAATTGTTCTTTTACGACGAAGTAAAATAAATTATCGTCAAATGCTAAATAAAAAATGTCATAATATTTATGGCATATTTGGCCATGTCACTCTCAATGAGAATTTAATGTAAATTGCATATGAATATGGCAACATTAAACTTAGCGTTTTCCTTTTTCCCTTACACTCCATTATTTATTCGCACCTACATTATCTATTCAGTTTTTCTTTTTGGTGTTTCTCAAATGGTATATAACGTCATTGGTACAAATAATAATAATAATTTAGCAAGTAACTAAACACTAATTTTATTGCATTTTGCGGCCTGTATGTAATAACATGATTGATTGAGTTAGCGTTTTGAATAATCCTAACATAATAAACTATAGTCACGTATTGAGAATAATGGGTTACCTTTATATATCATCGAGAATCAATGTGAACAAAATAAGAATTTCTCATATATGCTTCCCTCAATGTTTAGAACCAAATGGGACTAGAAGCTTAGATAATAGAAGAGATGTGCGTACAAATGCGTGTAATTATCTTTTTTATAATATAAAAATAAGTCGTTATTATTATACCTGTCATTCCGTTGCATTACTATTATTTATCAATGATAAACGACCCTTTAATATCTATAGACATTGAGTGTGTCAAGCTCGAGCCGTCAAAGACAATATAATATTTTTCTATACAAAGCAAGCTCGCGGACCAGAGTCGTGTCTGTGAATACTATAATATATGTATATAGAAAAATATGTGTTTGTGACATACAGCCCGTGTTGGCATGTTCAATGTCTGTAAACATAAATGAACCTTTAACAAGTTGAATAAAATTATCCGTAGATTCGATGCGATTTACTACACATTAGCTTTTGCACGCGTTAAATTACAAATAAACCTTTCTCTTGAATCTCTCTATCTATTAAAAAATCATTTGCATAGTTTTAAAGATCTAAACATACATACAGCGGAAGATACATACAGACAGCAGAAGCGACTTTGTTTTATACTATGTAGTAATGCCAACACAGTATCATTTGTCGAGATCCATATTACAAAATGATAAAACCCAAAAATTTTTTTTTCAATATTCCTCTATTATCTAAGTATAGACCGTAATTGTTAATGAGTCCTGAATCTGTTTATTATTATTCATTTTATACATGTTTATGTATGTAGTTTTTATATAGCGAGTGTTTACAAAATTAGATATAATAAAATAAATAAAAAAATTGCAATAAAATAGATCGTGAGGGTGAAATTTTTGCAAAGTTTAGTAGTCTCAACTATCAGGGTATTATTATTATATCAGGGCATCATACCTATCGTTAGCTCGCTATATCATAACTACGCTAATATAATTGAAAACAACATTATCTGAATTAACAAATATTGCTCATATTTTGTTCAATTACAATAAAACTGTAAAAGTGAAGGTTCTCGCAATGCATGAATTTTAAACAAAAATAAGTTTGTTTTTAAGCATTATACCAAATGTTATATAATACGTATTTAGAAATTTGAAGTAAATATGTAATTTAAATTAAATTCATGCTTCATTACTATTAGTAACTGGAATGTATTTTTTTAAATTTATGTATTATACTTCAGGGGGGAAAATAAGTCACAACAATTCTAAAAAAAACTGTCTTATTAATCTTATTATCTAGCAGCTCAAAATTGAATCGATTGTATTTTTGTTTTGTGTAATTGTTCAGGGATTGATTCCTAGAAAGTACGTATTTTTATTCTCTGAAAATATGTTGTACCTCGTGGCTTCCTAATAATATATAGTCTATCTGTAACTACAAGTCTTCGCATTCACATTTGTGTTATTGCTAATTTTAAAACGATTTGCAATGATTATATTAAATAAATAAAAAAAAACATGAATACATTGCATTGCATTTTTATAATCCTAACAAATTGGTAAAAGATATTAAAAAACCTATATATTTATGTGTTTTTGTGTAATGAACGTATTCTCGTTTCCTATTGTATTTAAATACCTTCATAACAATGAGGGCTATTGGGTGTCAAATCGCCGCTAAAGACTCTAGTGAAGAGGTCTCCGAAATCTCGATTGTCTCTATTTGTTCAAATAAGCTTAAACGTAATGTTATCCAAAGATAATCCTATGTTTTGGAACAAATCAGAACTGCGCAATATTGCGACAAAAGCGGTAGCCCTCATTGCTTCTGATTCATCATGATACTTTTATGATAAGTTAGGTTTTGCCACTTAAGCATACTGAAATATTAATTGTCGTTATTTATTAATACTAATATTTTTTTAAGTACTTGAAACCATCGAAATATCTAACATTGCTTTGCAAATGTGTACAATATCGATTTAATTTAACTGTGTACTACACAAGTTACCATTGTTTACGTATGGTTTCGCTCTGTTCGTTTAGATTTTAAATCATCTGATTCGATATACACAATGTCAACAAAACGATATCAAAATTTTGCCATAGTCAAAAAAATGGAAAAAGCTTTTTCGTTTGTCAGGATATAAAGATTTCATAACATGACCATCGTTTACATTTTTTATGTCGAATTCTGATTGAAGAATATATTTATTGATGAGTTGTGGAACCCGCATTATTTCGTACATTGCATCATTATTTTTCGTAGTATAGCGTAAGTGAACTATTTATTTACACATCCATGTAATATTCTTGTGTTTACACTTTATAAAATTAAAATATCTATTTTATCATTAAAAATCTTGAGCAATTGATTCTGATGAGTGTATAGACCTAAAGCTAGTCCAGTAAAATAAAAAAGCTGAACTCGACAAAATATATTTTTAAATATGAGTATTGATCTTATTATTTCTTATAGATAATTCCTAAGACTAGAATTTAAAGATCGTGTTAATACCTGTCATAATATATAAATTGTAATAATAAGTAAGTGTTACTGTACTGTTTGTTGCACGTGAAATTTGTGTCTGGCGTCGTAAATTAATCAGTAGTAAAATTATTGTAAATATTTATCAGATAAAATGAGACTTGTACTTCCAGATAAAAAGAAAAGTAGAAAAAAATCTTTTTATTCATTAATTATAATAGGATCATAGATGGAATATTTGCATAATTTATTTTCAAGTTTGTAATTGGATTTGCTGTATTAATTTGGCACCTACTGATTAGATCAAGTTGCTGTTTTCTGTTTATTTATATGTATCATCATAGTCCATTAAGACTACCTAAAAATACCGGATGTTATTGCTAAGCAGACAACCAACCAATATTTCATGGCATTATTGAAAACGAATAATAAATAAATAAAAATATATACCTGTTCTGATGTAAACTTACGAGGACACGCGTAACACAGTAAAATATTATAATATAACAATTCAGTTGTAATGTCCTACCGAAAATTTGAATTGACAAGATTTTTGTGAATTGAGCAACATTGAATAGTTCTTGGTAGGTGACAATTTAAGGGCAACAATAGCTATGTAAGTTGAAATTTATGTGAAATAAAAGTAATTTCTGATGCTCGGTGTATTAAAAAATAGAAAAGGCATACAAATAGGTTAAGATACCTTTGTCCTCTTAAATAATTTAAACCCATGAAGACGTTAACTTTAATAATTGTAATGCATTTCTTTGAATTATTGATATCATTTATAGTATAAGTCTTATATGTACATAGACGTACGTAAGGTAGAAATGTTATCGTATAAATGAGGGACATATGCGTCACCCATAGAGGTAAGTGCTAAATTTATTAAAATAAAGCTAATACACTTTATTAGTTTTCTATCGGTCCCGTCATGACATCTTAGCTACGCTCGTGTACATGTAAGCACCTATATTTAATGTTTTTAGCATTGAAGTTGAACGCCGACGCGAAGTTTTCACTTCCATATAATTTATTTTATAATTTTATTTTAAAAGAAGAGATCTATTGCCTTTACAATCTGTAAATATCTCACTTTGTTCCATAAATCGATGTTCGTAATACAGTGCACCATCAACATATTTAATTAATACGTTGGTGCGTACTGAAATGACGCTCATATCAAAAGGTTTAGAAATATTATTTATTGTTTCTTTCCCTTGTAAAATATGTAAATATGTGCAGAAAAATTGGACTTAAATTGTTTTAATGCATAGTGATCATAGATTAAAAGTCCGGGCGTGTGTATGGCATCGGTGAATGGCATACATACAATAAGCTGGCAGAACCATGCGCAATGATTTTTGTAGTAAATGTTTATTACAGTCGAGAGTATTTTCTTCATGGCTCTTTCATCTTTAAAGTGTCGTTTAAAAATGTATAGTGCTTAAAGTTAAAGTGCGTTCCACTAATAGACACCAGTTTTATTCTATTATATAAAAGTTAGAGCGTGGATTGAGATCGTTAGTGGAACGCAGGGTATACGTCACTTGTAATTATAACAAATGAAGTGATTATTTTATTACGAATACGTCTGTCAAGCCACGCCACGGATTGCGACGCACGCTGAATGGTCGCGCTATCTGGCCAAAATATATTATACAATATAAACAAGTCATTTGGCTGACAATTATTGTTTTAATGTAAAGGCTAATGAATATTTTTTTACGCAAATTGCCTCAAAATTTAAATGATACTTGTATCTTATATAAAATGTGTGAGCTATATTAATTAATGTTATGAGCAGGATGTATTTCAATATTCAGTTCTTCAGAACTAATAAGGCTTGTCAGAAATATTGGCAGTGTAAATGTATAAATTAATTAATAACGAAATATAAGTTAATTCAATTGTTTCATATTCGATTAAATTGTATTAAGTAACACTCATATATTTATTGAAAACCAAAGTCGGTTTATAATATATACAAGTATATGTTTATTTCGAATGATGAGACAATTGTTTTGTCTAACTATATATATACTTATATAAATTTATTTATCTGCTAACTTCTAAATACGCCAGTCCATGTTATTACTCTGTCTTTAGGTAAAATCCTAAACATTTTCAATGGATATTTTCAATTTGGATGCATTGCTTTCCTTTAAGCGCATATATACAAGTTCATTAAACTCTGGTAGACATGTCAATGAATTGTATGTTACTGGCATGGTGAAGTATTTTTATGAATTAGATAATGTCCATCATATCACCTAAATTGTGAATGAATCTACAAATAAAGTCACAAGAGCTTACTAATTTCTACAATTTGAAGGCCATCATCTGTAATATCAATTGATTTTACAGAGAAATAAGTGATCCTCAAATAATCCATTTTTTACTGACTCTTTAGGTACAAAAGGAGACAGAGTAATAATGTAGTGACGTTATAATCTGTAATGTTTGTTTATATAAAAATGTTGTAACCAACTGCAATTTACAGTTATGTACTTTTTCACTGTTTCCGTTTTCTTAATAAAATGTTGAAATATATATATTTTTATTTTCATTTAACTTTAAGAATATGTATCAAATTAAATAACTCCTGGATATCATTTACTTTAGGCAGTACAAATAAATAAAAGAACAACATATTTCTGCGACATATTTTATTCTCATAATCAACATGATACAGATGTTATGGCTTTGTATTCAAATATTCTATTATAATAAAAATATTAACAAATTATCTTACATCCACTTGAAATATACAATTTCTAATAGATCTTACAAAATACTCTAGACCACTACAAGTCAATATCAAAAGCAGTATGGTCCTCAAAACAGCTAACAACTGAAATGAGTCGCATGAATACACTTTGATAAAAACTTGAGTTCATTTTTAACACTTACAAAGTTAATAATTCTCCACTGTTCCTACGTTAAGGCATTACAAACAAGTTTTATAGCTTGTGCAGCGAATTAACGGATCCGAGTGCCGACATGCTACGTACCAGTCACCATTACAAGTAAGCAATTTTTGGAGGTTGTTTCTAACATAGTTAAGTGAAATACGCTCTATATTAGGTAATTAACTCGTGATACGAGGGCAACAATACTAAATAAAAATGTTTGGGACGAGTAGTTTATGCAAGCTTAATGCATTCCTTTTGGAATTACACTGAGAAATAAAAAGCCAACGAGTGTGGATATGTCAATGACGTCATAAGTTAAGACGTTTAGCTTATGAGGTTATTAAAAATTACCTTGCATGTAAAACGCTCGACAGTGTCAATAGCTAGTTCACTCGTAGTCAAACTATAATTTCTCATCAAATACTATAGCTGTATTAAAAAATACAATATTTATACACTTTAGTACCGGATAGTGCTGTACTTAAAAAAATATTCACATTTTAATTTGTATTTGGTATTCCGCCCCTAGTATTCAATGCCTTACTTCACTTTTCAACATAATATATGTAACACATTACAAATGTGTGCTCTTTATTTACACATTAATAATTATAATTTATTACACATGAAATAATTTATCTACGTAATATAGGAATATGAACGTTAGTTTATGTGTAGATACATATTTTATCCTTGTTCTTTTATATTTTATTAGGATTAACCTAAATATTCTTTGATTTTTCCCCCTTATCTACGTAACATTCTATACTGTTACGCCCTTTACAATACACGAATTACTGCTACGGTAAATAAATATGTTCGCATGCATGCTACTGATATATACTTGCGTAAACTACTTCACATTGTCTGTGGCTTTAAACCAAGAATTCAGTCCAATGAGCACAAAAACTGTTTTTATCGTAAAGCTTACTTGCACCACTTCAATGCTAAATCATATTTTGACTGACATAAAACATTCAATGTTTCTTAGTGTCAAGTAGAACAATGAATAATATTCATGGTATTCCGGGCGATTCACGCCCAAAAACCCAAATCAGTATCACCATACGTCAAAAGTGTTTTGCACTGACTTTTAATGCATGGTTAAAATTGTTACATAAAGATTTAGTGCAGCGTCATGCCAGTGATTTAATATAATTATTATGATAATAATGCCAACCATATTAGCAGTTGGCACAGAGGTAGAACTGTAGAAGTCCTTCTAATAGAGAAATTGATGATTGTTGATACAAAAATATTTTTCTTATATGGTTACAAGTGGAATTTAATGGTTGTATCTAGCTCTTGACAAATGCACCAAATTATTTTAGATATTTGACATTTATTTCACAAACTAAAATTTATAGACAATATGCAAACTTACTTGTATTTTGGACTGATACAGACAATCGATAATATTCGAACAGTTAACCTCAACCTTAGAAGAATAAAGTACACATATTATGTTATCTACAAAATACGACTTCACCAAATGCACTAAGCACACTTTAACTTCGTTGTTATATTGTGGAATTCAGTTAAGAATTTCATGTGATTTAAAAGTAGTTTTCGCGACATCATGTAAATGATTAGAAGTGGCTTGTCCAGGCCGTTCGATAGCTAGCTGCTAAATTAAAGTTACAGTATAGTAATTTCTCATTATTCGCGTTACTTCAAAAAGTAGTAATTCCAGGTTAAATAAGGTTATAAATCATTAAACTATCTTATCATACATATGTCGGACCCCAGAATTTATCGCGCACCCCGTACAATTGAGACTCTTTAAAATAAATTACTCCTCATACGCTTCTCGCACACAATGTCGATAATTGTACTCGTCAAAAATAGTCCACAATTTTTCGTTCCTAAGTTTTACGCAGATGTCTCTAGTGTTACAAACAACAATTGCCGTCAATGTCGTAATCCTGAATGTTTTAAACATTAAATAATGTCTTCACATAATTTCAGGAGCGTTTTTGTATTTTAATCAGGTATTTGACTAAAGGTTTCAAGTTCTATAGGTACTTGATTACTGCTGTCTAATATAAGGTGTAAAAAAGTATTAATTATTGCTTTGTAACACCTGCTAATTTTTCCGAATCGCTATTGTAATTCCTAGATACAATACGTCATACACTAACACGATTGCGGATCGAGCCCTTCAGCCGAAACTGTTTATCTAGACTCGTACAAGACGGCAGCAGGACTCGTGAGTCGAAAACAAACTCTGTTTTAAGGCCTTTTTTTTGTCGCGCGTGTTTACATTTGCATGCGTGTCTTATTTTCGTATCCCGCATGCATCTAGCTTACATGATAGTAAACGCACACGCACGCTGGTTGCAAAAAATAATTTGCACAGTGGAGTTAATTATATGAGGGAGACGTCCGTACGAGTGTTAACATGCGCGATAGGAAAAAGACCCTTATCGTTAGTTCGCAGTTCCGTTGAAGTAGGCAGAGTGCAGATGCTTTTTCTGTTATAAATTATAGTTACTATTTTTTTTTTTATAAAACGATTGGGTACGAGTGGCCGCCTCGGGTAACTTACCGAAGAATATCAGGCTGCGCTCGAATATACCATATCTTATGGAAAACGTATGAAAATCGTAGCGAGTACTAGTTACATACATTTATGTATTCGTAGTCGCAACTTAACGTAACGCAACACGTCATAACGAATATTCTTTTTATT
>DWPV01008094.1:0-10236 GCA_018251915.1 Urbanus proteus proteus
TAGCCATTTTTAAAATGGTCGGATTATAAAAGTGATTATGTGAGCGTAAATAAACTAAAGGAACTGACAAGAAACCAAGCTAGTTTTGCGTAAGTGTGTGCGTATAAATACATGAAAGTAGCGTAGTTTTTTGGCTTCACTCAAATACAAGGCGGTGAGTTACCTATTTTATTTATCTGAGGTGATGACGAATAAAATAAAACTCAAAGTCCAGTGCCACAAACGTGCTTTATTGATAAACTTTGCATTGCCCATCGGGCTATGTACAGCGAGCCAAGCGTTACCCGGGACACAGCGATACATATCGACATATACACATTTCTTACAACAATTATTATAAACGGACATAAAGACTGCATCAAAGATATATATGGCTTGGAGATTTAAACAAAGAAAGAGGTAGTTAAAGTAATGAAAATAATGTTATTACGTCAAACGGTTTTTATTCTTAGTTAATATTCTTAGTTAATAAGAATCAAAATGTTCTGGCTGATGTTAAATGTGACGAAACAAAAATATAAAAAAAATGTCATAGCCAAAATTATATAAGATAAACAAGAATCACACATACACACAAGAATTGTATTTAAAAAGATATGTATGAGTATATCTCAATAAAGTAACGTAATTTCTTTAAAAGATCCTCCGAACCTCAAGAATCACAGAAATATGAATTTATTGGTACATTTAAAAAACAAAAAGGTATTAATATTAAAGTATAGAGATGCTGTCTATATGCCCGTTAAATTATTTCCTCAAAAACGTTCGAAGATAACACCGAAAGAAATACGAAAACACAGAGAAGACAATTATTATAATATATGATTAAACTATAACATTAAGTGAATACTTTGTTATAATTGATGTTGATTAATTCATCAAGTTTCTTACGCACTATCCGGTTTAGAAGTCCATAATAACAAAGTTCGAAAAACACTAAAATATTTAATCGAAGTGAAAAGCAATTATTCAATTAATTACAATTATCAAACCCATTTTTAAAGTTTTTTAATTACTATGTTGAAAATGTTTTAAGACCGCGAATTATTTACAATTCAAGAGCAAAACGGATCGTGCGTAGAATCTTTATTGTGCAGAATTTGCTATGTGTGAATTTTAAATTAATAATTTCCTAATTGATTTCAATTAATTGAACCATAATGAACCAATTGATTGAATGACAACGAACCAATTGTTTAGCAAATTTCTGTTACAAAATGACTTCTAATAATTATAATATTGAATGTTTCTATGGACGGATAGGCAATAATTTTTCAGTGACAAAACTATTTTATTAAATTATTACTTAATTCCATACATCTATGCAAAGTAGTAGCGCCCACGATTGAATAGTAAAGGATTTTAAATAACTATTGGTTACGTGTAATTCTGTGCTTTAGTTACATTTTATTTCTAAATCTGTTAATAATTTTGAAATAAGAGAGAACTTAAAAAATATTATTAGTACACCTTATCCGATTCTGAATGGTAAAAAATTACATTTGGTTAAATTTTGTGACTTAATCCTATCTATATGGTGTTTTTAATAAAAAAAGTACTTAGATGAATACCTAAAAAGTATCATGATCCGACTAATCCTGTTTCAAAAAAAAATTAGTACATGTTTAATGGTGCGCTAATTAATATTAGATTGTACAAGCTACAAAAATATTTTTCACATTGTTACTAAAGTCAATAACATAACCAATAATTGGGTGACTACACACTAAATTTATCAAACAACTATCTACAAGCACTTTAACATGGAATTAGGCACAAAAAATCAGGTCCACTTAGTAAATAATTCTATTTTTTGGCACACACTTCGCTCTTGGCAAGCAAGTGTAGTTAATTTCATGATATATGTTAGCAAGTTTCTAGCAATTGTTGAATATATTTAGTGTGTTAATCGCCTTATGTAACTACAATCTATTACACACAAAAGTAGAGTTGTAGAAAACCGTATGAACTCGTTACTGAGTAACGGGTTCGCCATCAAGTACTGAATAACGAAACGTTACTCACGAATGTATTTCGTTACTCGCATCGCATTTTTCGTATGTATGTAATTTGCGTATCGTATTACGTACGAGAATAAGACTCGAGAAGTTTCTCTATGTTATGTTGTGAGGTATTAAAAGTAACGAGTAACGATCCGATACGACAGTAACGAGTTCTAAATGTTATAGTAACGAATACATACGGGTACGCTTTCTTTCGTTACTTCTACACCTCTACACAAAAGTAAATCCCAATTCCTAAATTAATTTTATCCTATTTTTAGGTACGGGTAACATTGGCAAAGTATAAGTGAAATTTCATTATAATTAATAAGCGAGGGAACGCAACTTGTTTACAAGTCAAAAAGAGACAAAATCATTTCACATCGCATCACAAAATTCATTATCCTATTATCTACAAATGACAAACTTAACTAGAAACAAAAAATGAAAAAAAAAATGAATCAACAACTTAAGAAGTAACCTTATCGCCCGCAGTTAAAAAATAACAGCGTTGTAAATCTCATGACCATACACTTAAAGGTACAGTAGATGCAATATCTGACAATAATAAATTGACATATCATAAATGTCAACCAACATCTTAATGGATCTTAAGTTACTCAACAACTCAAAAAGTTAATCTCACTCAATGATCATTCAACCAAATCATAATATATATGTATATGGCGAATTGAATAAACATAAATTTAAAGTAACTTAAAAATAAAATAATTATCATAACCAAAGAAAAATGTAGTGAGCGTTAAGATCTCACATTTGTTAATGTATCAATATTCAAATTTTGCATCTACTGTGAGAAAAACAATCATAAAAACCTAAGAACTACATATTCTTGATTTTCGTTTACAAAAATAATACTATTTTTGTTTAACTATTTAGTTTATATTTAAATGTTTACTCAAATCTTGAGCCCTTCTAAGATATTGAAGCAAATTGACATTAATTTGCTAACAATATGCGCATTGATATGTTAAAACTGTTGATGCCAATTATTAAAGAAATTAATGAAACATATAGTGTCAATTAAAATTGGCACTTGACAATGACATTGACTTTGACACAATTAAAATTGACACAATTAATGTTGACGTGCTTAAAATAAAAATAATACCAAGTTTAAATAAATACGGAGGACGATATAAAACAAATATAAATGCAACATACATACTGAAAAACTATGAATAATAATACATACATATTATTAAAACACATAATATAATTTTATTAGTGTTTTATAATGGAGGTAGGTTAATATTTTCTATTGATATTACAAGCCACAATTTTAAAGTAATAGGCGTACAAGGCACGTTTTTGGACTTAAAAAGGAACTTGGTCGGATATGGTTTGTATGTAAAATTCCAAATAAGGAATCAATTTAATTGAATATGACTTTTCATTTCATTTATACTTTTTATCGAAATTTTATTCATTATATCATTTGAAAGTTATAATAAGTAAACACAGAATTGAATTGCAAATAATTAAAATAAAAAAGAATATAAGTAAAGGATTGTAATTAAACTATGCAAGTCGCTGAGGTGTTTTCAATTAATTGAATTATGTCGTGTAGCAATTGGAACTCGCTTTAATATTGTTTACACACAAATGATGCCATAAACCAATGAATAATAAGAACTAAAACGTATACAAATCATGAACTTATGGTATCAAAATCGACTTCCAGTACATCCATAGATACTCTTTGCCTTTGCCATGCCATTGCCACAATTTTGACAAAATATTACATAACATGGATAGTATAAAAATGTCTTATTTTAAACGTATGAGTCCAAAATCTACATTCAAACTCTACTCGTATATTGCTGCCCATTCTCTTGATTTACTTAGGGTTGGTCCAATGTTATCGACATCCGTAATTGTTACTAATGTAACATGTATGTAATGTATGTATGTATGTAATGTATGCGTGTAACAGATTATTAGATTTCAATAATCGTAAAGGTAGTAATTATTTCTACACATCATCTATACTATCCATTATGTATACTAAGTTTACATTTTGTATAAAACGATTCACCACGCTTCATATTTCATTTAGGTTCCTAAAATGATCGATACAAAGCCTAGGCACTTACGGCAAACGTGTTTTGGCATGTATTTTGTAGTTTTACTCACATTTAGTACATTTGCTAGTAGCTTGCGACAAATGCTTATTGTTTCTGGGAATCGTCGCTCCCTGTAATTTCGTATCGTTTTGATAATCAAAGCAAACCACTTTCGCAAGCCACACTGTATTCTAGAACACCACACCTAAGATTTTCTCCTAAATAATAATCTGTACATTACGATTAAGTAGAAAGAAAGCTCAAACGTAAATGACCCTTACAACACTAGTGTTGACACTTAATTACCGTGACTTATCCTAATTTAGACATTGATTGGTTTCGCTAAACCTAGTTATGATTGAATATGCGCTGTGAGGGTTACAACTGCACACTAGTATTACTAACTGACTCGAGGGAGTGGTGGATAATGGCGATCGTTCTTAATCACACCCCTTCAAATTTGGAGTAACGTCAAAGAAAATACTTTGGACTTCCTCAAGAACTTAAGAGACTTAATTCCAGCAGTAAGTTATAAACATAGGATGCAGCCAAATACATCCACAGTGCATCTCCAACCTTCTCAAATGTAACGCTTGGAAAAATGGTATCATTAGAATACACTTCAAGTTTTCAATACACTTCGTTTGGAATTACAAGATGCTAAAATCTTCCGTTCATATACGACGTTAATTCTATGTTTTTGTGGTAAATCATCGTAAGATTGGAAACCATTCTATTAACTGTTTTTTTGCTCTATGAAGAATATTTTCCTGTCTAAAAAATTTGAGTGATATGCCAAGAGTGATTTGGGTTTTACAGGTTTTGGGATGTTGAGTTAAATTATATTAAAAGAAGATTAATCTTCAACATAATGTGATATTACAAACGACGTGTGGCAATGACGAAAAATTGATTGAAAATCATTTTTGGTTGACCAAACGGCCAAAATAAAGATAAATCTTCATTATAAACGCAACTATGCTCCATATTTCAACGATTTTTCCAAACAGTACTCTTGAGGACTTAAAATTTAGAATGCAAGAAACGTTCCATTTCAAGAATTACATTTGTATAAAATTCGATTTTATTCCGGAGAAGTGAGAGAAACTGATTAAACAGATCGTGAAACGTGATTTCTGGCCGTTTCACACTAGCGCTGACGCAGTTCGTGTTCGATGTAGCGAGTGTGCGGTTTTCTTTATCTTTAACTGACGCATTTTTGCTGAGCATCTTACTTTGCAGTTCGGATGAAACATGTGTTATTTAAAAACTGTCGGCAAAATTATAATTTAATCCGTGGTTTGTTGTATCATGAATTCATTTTTGTTATGCAAATATATTTTTTTACTGTTTTCTTGTTAACACATCTACTGGTATGTCTAGATAAATATTTTGCACACATAAATATTTTGATAAGTTCCTAGTATAAGGTATAGGACTAAGAAAGAATCTTTGAAACGAAGACTCAAGGGACAGAAACGGTTAACATTGCTGTTTTAAGTAATGAAACAATAGATTGATAATAAAAACCGTATTTTCAGTGACTGTTTGATATAGCACGGATTTTGTTTACCAAACTGCGTCAGGCTATTATGAAAGAATTTTGTGAATAATATCTATTTTATTGTCACAAGGGCTTAAATTTGGTTCAGCGCAAAGCACAAGACTTATGCTAAAGGTTTACTTACATATTGACTTGTATGTCACAGCACGCTTTGATTTTCACACTTTTAGTATAATACTCTCACTAGAAGAAAGTGCCCCTTGTTTCACTATAACAACCAATCGTGTAAGTGGCACAAATGTTACTAATACCCAAAAACGTGTTCAGGTAACTTATATAATCGAAAAACCTTACAAAAGACTCAAAACTCTATTCAAATCAATGTGAAAAGATAATGGACGATCAGCGAAAAATGTTCTAGATGTTGCTAAGCAACACGACGCTTTAGTAAACGCACAACAAAATAAAGGTAAAAAAATAACAAATAAACTGGTTTCAATTCTAAATAAAACAAAAATGACTTCATGATGAAGTAAGTAAATTGCATACGTGCATTTAGTTTACTATTTGAATCATTTTCCGCCGATTTCATCCAGATTTGAACAAAGGACAATTATACAAACAAAATACCATCATAAGTAAAAGTACTTAAACACTGTGCACCTTCTCTTAATGAGTGAAATTGCTTTCATATATCGACTATAAAGAAATAAAAGTTACGTAAAAATATGTACCTATCATGTAATTATGATCATTCTGATGATGTTAATATAACTGATTTAATTGAAACTATTTCTGAAACAAATGTAAATCCAAATTCAGGTATAAATGTATCTAACTCATTAAATGTTTCAAATGTACCAAATAAAGGTACCGAGACAATTATAGTTATCATACTATTATGTTCAAGAAAGAAAATATTCACATTATTATCCCTAAATACAGGTTTCAAATTAATTATACCCAAATATTGAGGTAAGAGGCACTAAACAGTCGATATACGAAAGCACTTAATATCCATTCAACATTGTTATTATATTTGATGGCAGTCAACCAGACGTAAATAATTCATTCTGTACACATCAAGGACAATATAGAAACACCAATATAGCCTTAAATCTCTAACTTATTTCTAATACAGAATGAAAGACTTGTTCCAACGTAGACGAGTAAACGATAGTCAATGAGAGTAATTTTGAAATTAATGTTATAAGAGACAAAAAGCAACCGGTGACTTTGGTCAAAGGAATGAGGGGTCGAATACTCTGATGATTGTTCATCGCTTATTCTAATCGTTACTCGTCTGCGATGAAACAAGTTCCGTGAAACATTATAAAAGTATACGCTGTACAATTTGCTGCTGTAAGTCCTAATATCAGGTCTATTTTGGACACTTCAGGATTCTCTAGATCTATATGTGACCTAAATACAAAAAGCGGATTCACACAAAATATGGCGTAGTGCGTAAAAGTTAAAGATTAAGGCTAGTTTATTGTACTATGAGAGCACATTTGAACTATTAAATTAAACACAGTAGCTGTATGAGAAAACTATAACAGGATATTTGAATCTTTACGTCTGTAAGTCCAAGTTACCAGAAGTAACTGATAAGTCCGCACCATATGTTGTATTGTAATAATGTTGACGCTATAAAGAACAGATGGAGGATTAGGTATCGAAGATTGTCCTGCCTCACTTGCCTAACTACGTGGGTATTGTTCCCTCTAGCAGGGAACTGGCCAGTACGATAGAATTCTTCTAACATTTTGTCCTTCTCTATGAACCTGTCATAGAGCCACTGGGTCATTCCTTCTGTGTCCGATGGCACCTGGAAGAGAAATCAAATGTTTGATTATAATTTTTTTCAAGATTTCTTTAATTTTTTTCTTTGGATTTTAAAATTAACAATAATGTAACTATATCGTTTTAATTAATTGCAGAAATCGAGATAAGAAAAGAAAAAAGTTATTTTGTCTTAAATTGACTCTTTCCAGAAAATAACACCTAATTTACCTAAACTTACCGAAAATTATTGAACCTTACCTCAAAGAAATGAATCTACCGAACCGTACGAGTACAAGTATAAGGAAGGTCAATAAGACAATTTTCAAACATAGCACATTGCAGTACATCCAGCAGTGGATGACGACGGGCTGAAGATGATGATGATGATGATGATGATGACAGTCATATTACAAATAATTTATCATCGCATTTCTTACCTCAGTGCTAGGATAAAGACGATAGTGCAAATGCGTGGTACAAGGAGGCCTGGTCCCGCAGACCACGTCCTGCAGGTGCAACGGTATACGTTCTGGGTACGCGATGGTCACGTCCAGCACCCACTCTATGCTGTCGCCGGACTTTGTGTCGAGTGGCGTTTTCACGTTGTTCTGGTTGAAGTTGTTATCTATGGAGAGAAGATTGGTGTGAAGTATGTAAAATCGGTACGTATATGATAGGGCATAACTTAGGGCTATTTCCATTTCTGGGAAGGCCAGGTGCATCCCTTAAAGCAATTGACGACCCGCATGGCGGAACGGTTACCACATCGATCTGACGTGCAATGGGTCCCGGGTTCGATGTCCGCCTAGACAGACATCTAAATGATGAATTTAGATTTCTGTTCTGGGTCTGGGTGTTTTTGTATCCTTGTATGTGGGAGTCCATGGCACACACGACGCAGGAGAAAATCCTACTGTGGGGCTATGAGTGTATAAAGCATTTTTTTAAAGGTGGTAGAACTCTATGTGGTTCGATTCCAGCGGCACCACCACCACACCTATTTCTGCCTAATAAGAATAGTGTTAAGCTCTGCTATGTTCTGGTCTGAAGGGTAAGGAAGACATACTGACCCGACGCGTTCCAACCCAATCCTTTGGGGTAATAACGCATCTGTGGTCAACCTTAGGTAGGTATTTGATCTTATCTGGGATTGAATACGGATTCCCGTAAGGTGAGCCGCATGCTCGTCTGCTACTTTGAAACTATAAAAAGTACATACAAAATTGAGGCGTTCGCACATGATATATTTGTACAGAGCAATAAGACCACAGACTAGTAGTAGACTAGTTTCTAGTAGTAGACTAGTTTCTAGTAGTAGACTAGTTTCTAGTAGTAGACTAGTATCTAGTGATGCGATTTAACATGTATTTCCACAAACAAATTTTGCATCTGATTGAAACCACGTCCAAAGTCTAAAGCACATATATTATAAAACAGAAAATCTTCATATAAAATACCCTATCCCTGGAAATCCTAAAATTATAATTCTGATGAAATTAAACCCTTGCAGGTTTCTCTAAACCCTATTCGGTCCTACGTAAATCTGCTATCATGCATGAGAGCACAAAATATTAATATTTTTTATTCAATTTTCTATTATAAATCCTAAAGATTTTTCAGGCACGTAGCTAGTTTAAATAAGAGTAACAACGTATCAAACGAAACAATAACACAGTGGTTCTCAAACTTTTTTGCTGGCGGAGCTCTATTAAGAAGCGAATTTTTTGACGGAGCCCCAAAATAGACGAAAAAATTATGTGCATTATTTTAATGATGGGTAAATACATTACAATGTAAGTGCAACTATAATAAAAGAAAAATATTGTAATATTTATTGTGTATGGGTAATCACGAGGCACTGTAACTGGGTCGAAATATCGGCATAATTGACAAAACGTATCGTGAGTACCCGTCACATAATAAATATTAAAATGTATCACTTCCGCGATAATACTAGTCTAAAATCATAAAAAATATATATCCAATAGGAGTATTCTCGCGGAGCCCCCGTAAAGGCTTTGCGGAGCCCCAAGACTCTGCACAGCACACTTTGAGAATGGCAGCATTAACACATCACCGCATACAGATTTTTTAAATCTTAGTTTCTATTTTGATATATTTAATTATAGTAGTACATACTTGTTTTCCCTTTCAATATTTTTAAGCAGTCGGTATTTTGTTCTATAATAATTACTTTAATTAAACTATAGTAAAGTTACGTGAAAGGAAACTGAAGACTGAAACAAATTCTAGTTCTAAACGTTTCGAATAGCTGTAATAGACTTAGCTAGAATAAGCATTAAGAAAGGTTGTTCACCTTTGACCTTATAGTAAGAAAATTAATTCATTCCGTAATTTCGTTATTGTTTTGGGATTGTTATCACTATCAATACATTAAACAAGGTCGCTTTCCGTTGTATGTGCCGATGTAAGCTTTGATCTTTAAAACTACGCAACGGATTTTGATGCGGTTTTTTAAAAGATAGACTGATTCAAGAGGAAGTTTTATACGTATAATAACACCCAAATTGTTGTAAATGCGAATGTCCGTTTATTTGTTTCTCTGTTTGTTTGTAACGTCTTCACGCTTGAACTAGGTACTCAACCGATCGTTATAAAATTTGGCACACACATTACCAAGGATCCAGAATAGGATATAGAGTACCTTTCATCCCAAAAAAAAGATTCTACTCCTGAGGGATAGAGAAGAAGCTTTTTTTACCTACAAACTACTTTGATACCTATGATCTTTTTGTGCGAATGTACACATCAGCGCGAGCGAAGCTGCGAGTAAAAACTAGTACATTATATAGTAGAGGAGCGTACAAAGCAGCGGGCAAAACCTAGTGTTCTATAA
>DWPV01008095.1:0-10235 GCA_018251915.1 Urbanus proteus proteus
ACCAGAATGGTTTTACAGAATACTGGGAAATACAGGGCTGATAAAAATGACACGAATAAAAGAGACAGAGACGCTGGCCCGTCTACTGGACCAAGGTTTGATATGAACAATAATGTTTTCCAATACTGTATGCATTGACTTATCCGTTTGAAATCATTGACTGTATGATATATTCATATTTTGCTACATAATTTTGGTTTTAGAGAGGAGTCGTCAGAATCTCGTATACGTGTGGCTTTGGACAATGACAGAATCGATTCTAAGTATGGATTTGATAGAGTTCGCGACGCCAAAGAGCGGACAGGTTACTTGATCAACATGCATACAGTAAGAATATACTTATAAAATAATTAGTAGATACTTTCGAGGAAATTTCTTACGAGGCTGTGATTTGCACTCATTATTTTATGTTTCATTTGTACATCAATTTTGGATTATTCTACTATTTGCTTTTGACCAGAATTTTTACATAACATACATTATTAACGTAACTTATATTTCAGGCTGAAATTTTAGATGAAGACAAGCGTCTAGTGGCTGCCATGGATTACTACTTCATTGAAATGGATGGATCACGGTTTAAAATCTCCCTCATGTTCCAACCTTACTTCCTTATCATGGCAAGGAAGGAATGCGAGCAAGAAGTTATTCAATATCTGTCCAAGAAATTTGCTGGCACTATACACAAGATTGACATTATAGAAAAAGAAGATTTGGACTTAGTAAGTTGTAATTTCTCGTTTTCACTGGCAGTGATGTCTCTATGATTGTACTCCTGTTTAATATGGAGTCGACTACTTAATATGCATGGAATTAAATGTATTTGGAGTAATTATAGATTGATAGTATTAATTCTATCAGATATTTTTATGCTAAAATTTAAGCTCTATTAATATAGGTTCCTTGTCTACATTATCTACATTTCAGCTTAACCACCTGTCTGGATTGAGGCAACGGTACATAAAACTGTCATTCATGTCCCAAAACGAAATGATGAAGGTCAGAAGGGAAATACTGACTGCCGTTAACAAGAACAAGGAGAGGGAGAAAAAAGATGCCATCTACTCAGAAATGTTGACTAATGCACTCACCAGTGCTGCGGCTTTAGAACATGCTAAGAAGACCAAGGACCACATGGAGAATATATTGGATATAAGGTTTAATTATTACGTTGATATTATTTATTGCGACAAAAAATAATCTTATACATAGTTACTTGTCAAATGAAAAATTCTAGCTATGGTGTATATAAAGAAATTTCGGGCCCAAAAAAATATTCAAAAACAGTGTTTCAGTAACAGTACTAGTTATTATGTCCAATAGTACTCTATTTTTCTAGCTGGAATCTCACTGAAAAAATCACACTCAGAGAAATTTTAAAGAAATTAGTTTAATTGTTTTACTACGAAATATGCAAGGATTTTTACATTACATCTATGAAATAAAATTATGACACATAACCAATTACAGATACACTTTCAAATGAGGTTACTTATATACATATACATGTTCATAATTATTATAAACGGCAGTGTATTTATCATATACTACATCATCTTACATTTTAATTTCTTTGTAAATAATACTGATGTTATATTTCACCAGGGAACATGATGTGCCATACCATGTTAGAGTGTCAATAGACATGAAGATATTCTGTGGTACTTGGTACACCATCAAGAGCAGGGGCACAGAGACTCCAGTGTTCACAAAGAGGGATGATATTCTAGAACGACCAGATCCTATAGTACTGGCATTTGATATTGAGACAACGAAACTGCCACTCAAATTTCCTGACTCGCAAACAGATCAGATAATGATGATTTCCTACATGATTGATGGTCAGGGGTATCTGATTACGAATAGAGAGATCATCTCTGTTGATGTTGAGGACTTTGAGTATACTCCTAAGCCAGAGTTTGAAGGGTGAGATTATTACAGTTCTATTTATATTCTGCATATATTACAAGTTACTTAATTCTCGCAGAGTATTTTGGGTGAATTTTTACCAATATGTTAATTAATTAATTTAATTATACTTTACAATATACCATTTTATTATGGTTGTTTTCATAGCTTAATATCTTGTTTTACAGACAATTTATTGTTTTTAATGAGCCCAATGAAATGGGTCTAATTCAGAAATTTTTCGACCATATTATGGACATTAAGCCTCACATTTTCGTCACATATAATGGTAAGAATCGTTTTTGATTTTGATATTATTTTGATGAGAATCTAAATTCCAATAGGAATGTAATGGACGATGTTACTAAATTGTATGCAGGTGATTTCTTCGATTGGCCATTTGTTGAAGCGCGTGCAGCGATTTTGGGTCTAGATATGAAACAAGAAATAGGTTTCAGCAAAATAACAGCCAGAGATGGGACCTATGCGTGCCGTCCTGCGATGCATATGGATTGTTTATGGTACGTTTCCTATATTTAAGTTACTCTATGATGGTATGTCTATCTTAGTAGGAAGTGAAGGCGATCACAATAAAAAAGCTAAAATTATAGGATCTACATTTGACTTGCACAACATGACAATACAATATAACACAGTGTAAAAAGCACAATAGCATACATACATACATTATATTCTTTGTACCTTTTTTTCATTGTTCTTATTATCTATATATTATACTTTTGTGTTTAAAATGAATGTTTGTGATTATCAAATGGTCTTTTTATTTACATATGTATTATGTAGGCAGATATGTAATGTGAAAAATAAATATGAATTTTATTTGACAGAAAATACATTTTCAATATTGTATTTCCAGTTGGGTAAAGAGAGACTCGTACCTGCCAGTGGGGTCGCAGGGTTTGAAGGCGGTTGCCAAGGCCAAGCTGAGGTATGATCCGGTAGAGTTGGACCCAGAGGACATGTGCAGGATGGCCGCTGAGCAACCACAGGTAACAAATATAATGATCTTTTTAAATATTTAAGTTTTTGTTAGTTTTAGTATTTGTTGTTATAGCAGCTAAAAAAAACACATTTTGTGAAAATTTCAAGTATCTAGTTACAGTTACAGTTTAAGAGACTAGAGCCCTGTGACAGACAGACGAACAGACAGCAGCGGCTTAGTAATGAGGTTCCATTTTTACCCTTTGGGTACGGAACCGTAAAAACAAACCATATGTAAAATATATGGTTACTATATTCTTCATAATGAACTTTTTCTGATTTTCTATCAGTAAAGCTATTATAATAAAAACCCTCTAATATTAAAGTGATCTGCCATCAGTAAAGTTATATAGCAAAGCCAAGCTCAAAGTAAGTAATTTTTTTTATTTCCAGGTGTTATCAAACTACTCAGTTTCTGACGCTGTGGCTACATATTACCTTTATATGAAATACGTCCATCCATTCATATTCGCTCTTTGCACGATTATCCCCTTGGAACCTGATGAGGTAAGGTATTTTTAATGTGTTGTGTTAATTTTTGTTGTATTTTACAAGTGTGCGTGGATGTCCAAATTCGTAACTGTAAAAAGTTTCGGAGATTGTATTGTTTACAGGAATGGCACGACGTTAATTAAAAACCCAGTATAATTAATTTAGTAGGCTATTAAGTTGAATGTCACATATGTTTATACTTGAATGTATAGATAGATAAATAAAAAATATGACATTATAGGTGCTTCGCAAGGGTTCTGGTACGCTGTGCGAATCTCTCCTGATGGTGGAAGCGTTCCACGCGAACATAGTGTTCCCGAACAAACAGGTGGAGGAGTTAAATAAACTGACGAACGACGGTCACGTGCTTGAGACAGAGACATATGTTGGTGGGCACGTAGAGGCGTTAGAATCTGGTAAGCTATCTGAATAACTAGTAGGTCGAAATGCCCTGTAGCTCTTATAAGAGACGTGGACAAGTTATTTATAACGATTTATAGTTTATTTATTATCCTTTTAAAAATAATGATGTATAGTTTATATTAATTAATAGATGAAGAGATAAATTAGAAAAATACAAATGTGTATATTTAGAAAAATGTTTTTCGAAAAAATAACCATATAAGTAATCGGTAATAAGAAACTTATTGCTTTGTAGGTGTTTTTAGGGCTGATATAAAATGCAAGTTCAGAATCGTTCCATCAGCTATTGAGATGTTGATGGAGAGCACCGAAAAAACCATGAGACATGCCATAGAAGTCGAAGAAGGGATTCCATTAGATATGGTCACCAATTTCGATGAAGTTTGTGGAGAAATAAAAGCAAAGTTACAACACATGAAAGATCACCCCCGAAGAGATGAGAATCCTTTGATTTACCATTTGGATGTTGGTGCCATGTATCCTAATATCATCTTGACAAACAGGTAACATTCTGTATTATACGAACACACACTATTTTATTGCTTTTTACTGAAGCAGAAGTTATGGCATTATGATATGATGATATGTATGATCAGTATTAATATTCTGTAGACTGCAGCCGTCGGCCATGGTGTGCGCTAGTGTGTGTGCCGTGTGCGTACACAACCGGCCTGGCGCCGTGTGCGCGCGCCGCATGGATTGGCTCTGGCGCGGGGACTACCGTTAGTACTTTACCGCTTTGCTGTACAATAATCTAAACATATTAGTGAGGTAATATACCAGCGATGACCGCTGTCGACTGCGAGCCGCGGCGGTTGCCTGCGACAGTTGGCAATCATCGGCGCCGCTGTGAAATCATATATTAGACAAAAATGTTTGTTTATATTTCCTTTTATAATGTTTTTAATATATATATTTATACGACTCGACAATACTGGAATTCTCACCAAACATAACTCCCAAATAATAATTACTTACCTATAAAATGTTATACATTTTCTTTAGTGCCGGCCACAAGAAGCGAATACCAACGAATCCAACAACAGTTGGAAACAGAGAAATTCCCTCCACTACACCCCGGAGGACCACCAAGAGCTTTCCACGCTTTGCCTAAAGAAGATCAGGTACTATTTGTTATTTTCAACATATAAATTTCTATCACTTAACTCGATATTTAAAAATAGAGCAACTAACCATAGACATTTTTATTGGGAAAAGTTGCTCAAATTGTTTGAGGACTGGAGGTGATAAACAAATGCATGTACGTTATGTATTGAGACCAAGAATACTTCCTAACAGATCCTTTCACGTCCTTACAGATAATCTATTTGACTGGTGTTATATGATAAAGTTAACACATTAATTCAATCTGAATTTTCTCCGCTTTACAGGCAGCTTATGAGAAAAAGCGGTTGGCAGATTATTGTAAAGTAGCTTACAAGAAGACAAAAGTCACAAGAACTGAGGTTCGAACTACAACTATATGTCAGAAGGAAAATTCATTCTATGTGGACACTGTACGAGCATTTAGGTAAGTTATAGTTATTATTTAAGTCTTTTTTTTTTTAATATACATCAAAGACTTGGTTGAATCTTCATTAATTCTAATTAGTATTCTATTTCAAAGGCATAAAATAAAAATATCTAGAATCTATATATTCTGACCTATATTAGAACTTAATATTCTGAAATCTCAAAAAAAACTTACGCTGGCCTGGCTTTCTTTCCCTTTCCTACGTCTCTCAAGGAACCCATGTGTTACAGGGACCGTCGCTACGAGTACAAAGCGCTGAACAAGCAAGCTAAGGGCCACGTGGCGGCCGCAGTGGCCAGCGGGGACGCGGCCGAGATCAAGAGCGCCAAGAGCCGCGAGGTGCTGTACGACTCGCTGCAGCTCGCGCACAAGTGCATCCTCAACTCCTTCTACGGATACGTCATGAGGCGCGGGTGAGTGGGGGCAACAGTACATGGGTTTTAGTGAAACTGGGTTAGCGTAACTGCAGTGAATATTAAGTTATTAGCCCATGTTCCAATTGACTAAACCTAGCATGAAACTTCAGAGCACTAGGACAGCAGAGTTTATGTCTCAGTCTGACAGAATGCATAGATTTCCAATCGTTCACATTGTAAAAGCCCATTTGCCCAATAATGAGACAAGAAAGAGTTGCTACTTACAATTACGAATTTCTACAACAAAGTTAAGCATTGAAATATCAATAGCACACACGCTCACACATATAGGAAACACATCCTCAAACCTTGGAATCCATGTTAACTTCATTGTGCGCCCCCCCCCCAATTATCAATTTCTTCTGGTTATTTTCGTAGGGCTCGTTGGCACAGCATGGAGATGGCCGGCATAGTGTGCTACACCGGCGCTAACATTATCATGCGGGCACGAGAAATCATCGAACAAATTGGCCGACCGCTTGAGCTAGATACTGACGGTAAGTATTACAGCAAAAAGTCCTATAAAAATATTTTACATTCTTTTGGTATGTTTTGTTATATTTTATTTCAACTATTCAATAATCTTTTTATTATGTCTATTATCTATATTTCTCATCTATATATCTATGATGGCATTAAACGTGAATTGTTCTGAATGAAGGACTGAATAATTGAGTGAATGGCAGAAGTTTCTTTTAATTACGTATATATTTTTTTTTAGGTATTTGGTGTATCCTGCCGTCGTCATTCCCTGAAAACGTTACGATTCATACAACGCATCCTAAAAAGAAAAAAATCAATGTTTCCTATCCAAATGCAGTACTCAACGCCATGGTTAAGGTAATTTGTCTAAAGAAATTAATTCTTGGCCAGGTGAAATTGTAAATACTGAATTTGATCACCGGTGCTCACTCTAATTATTTGAGTTTGTCTTTTTCTGTTCATGCGTTCTATCATGTTTGTTTATTAGAACATATTTAATTTAATTTTTACCCAATTTCCCAAACAAAGGGAGGTAATCTATTGGTTGTGTGATATTTTTAGGACCACTTTACAAATGACCAATACTTCGAACTGGTGGACCCTGAAACAAAGAAGTATGAGCAGAGGTCAGAGAACTCGATATTCTTCGAAGTGGACGGCCCCTACCTGGCGATGGTGCTGCCTGCGTCGAAGGAGGAGGGCAAACGATTGAAGAAGCGATATGCTGTGTTTAACTTCGACGGCTCGCTGGCCGAGCTGAAAGGTATATTTCTGTTTGACAAGATATACTGTTTATTTGTTAAGTGATTATTGACGCTTAGCACAACTGCACAATAGACTGTATGTTCGAACTTGAACACTATAATATTAGCAGAACTACTACCAAAATAGTTAAACTGACCAACTTCAAGAGTTAATTTCTGAAAATATTGCATATTATTCTAGGTTTCGAAGTGAAACGTCGTGGTGAGTTGCAACTAATCAAGATATTCCAGTCGTCCGTATTCGAGGCGTTCCTCAAAGGGAACGACCTGAAGTCTTGCTACAGCGCTGTGGCCAAGGTGGCCGACTACTGGCTGGACGTACTATACAGTAAGGGAAGCAATATGCCGGATTCCGAGCTGTTTGAACTCATTTCTGAGAATCGGTCTATGTCGAAGAAGTTGGAAGATTACGGTGGGCAGAAGTCCACGTCGATATCGACGGCGAAACGACTCGCTGAGTTCCTGGGTGATCAGATGGTTAAGGATGCTGGATTGGCTTGCAGGTGAGTGTTATATGTATATGTTACAAAATTATTAATATTATATTGCTAAAAGTAGTAGGTATGCTTTAATAATCTTGATTTTGAATTGTTTTAATTGGTAGCAAACGACCATGCAATTTGCCAGGCCATCTGTTGGGTATAAACGGTTACTGTCGCTCAATTAACATTGTGTAATCAGTTTCAAATGGCGTTTGTAATGAAACAAATGCATTGCAGTTGAGAATAGACAAATTTATTTCTTTCTCTATCTATAGTACACTAATATCATAGAACATATTTTAAACATAAGATGACATACTATGTTATGAGCCAGTATTATTTTGATATATATTCTAACAGCACCACTTATCAAAATAATCTAATATGAATTTAAAACAAAAGGAAAACAACAAGAACCTGACTTAATGTTAAAATTATAAAACATTTTTTACACCTAATAAATTAACAAAATAGTTATGTTTGGTGCCACTGAGACTTTTTGTCAATACATCAGCAGGCATCTCAGATGTTGACAGATATATTATTTTTACAAGCTTATTAGAAACTACTTCACGTATAAAGTGGTAGCGAACATCAATATGCTTTGTTCGTTTATGAAACAACGGGTTTTCAGTCAACTTCTGAGCTCCCTGATTATCATTATAAATTGATATGGTATAATTACAACCAACAATATCTGACAAAAGATTTTTTAAATAAATTGCCTCTTTACAAGCCTCTGCTATGGCCATGTATTCAGCTTCAGTGCTTGACAAAGCTACTGTTTGTTGTTTTTTACATTCATAAGATACTACCGAACCTGATAATTTAAAACAAAACCCTGTGTAGGATTTTCTGTCTATAGAACTTGAAGCCCAATCGGCATCAACAAAACCTTCTAAATTACAAGTATCTTTAGTAAATTTCAAACCATAAGATTTCGTTTTTTTTAAATATTTCAAAATTCTTTTTGCATGATGCCAATGAACAGAATTAAAACAGTTATTGAATTGGCTAAGATAGCTAACACTATATGATATATCTGGACGTGTTAAGACTGACAAATACATAAGATTTCCTATAAGCTGTTGATAGGGAAACTGTTTGTCAACACATTCTGCCTTATCTAATTTCAAATTACATTCCATAGGAGTATCTTTCGTTTTACAATTTATCATATTAAATTTTTTAAGAATTTGATCTATAAATTCTTCCTGGTCAATAGTGATGCAGTTACGTTGACATTTCACACGCAATCCTAAACATCTTTTAATTTGACCTAAGTCTTTAATTTTAAATTTTGACATAAGCTTTTTCTTTAAATCATTAGTCATTGTCTTACTATTAGAAAATATGAAAAAATCATCAACAAATAGCGCAATAATAATCTGTTCATTTTTAATTTTTTTACTATATAAGCATGGTTCTGAAACTGACTTTATATAACCCATATCTAACAAACAATCATTTATTCTAGCATTCCATGCTCTAGCCGACTGCTTCAAACCATATATAGCTTTCTTAAGTTTAAGAACACAATTACTCGGACAAATTAAACTAGGAGGTGCCTGCATATATACAGTTTCGGTAAGATAACCATTTAAAAATGCTGTAACTACATCTAGATGAGTAATTTCAAAATCATCAAATTTTACACTTAATGCAAAAAGAAGTCTAAGTGTAGAGTACCTGAGAACTGGCGAGTAAGTCTCGTTGAAATCTACACCATGCCGCTGAGTAAAACCTTTCGCTACAAGTCTTGCTCTATACCGGACCTTGTTATTGCTTTCTGCCTTTTTTTTGAACACCCATTTGCACTGCACCACTCTATCTGCCTCCTCTTGGCTAACAATCTCCCACGCATTGTTGTCATGAAATGCTTGAAGTTCATCAGACATAGCTTGTAGCCACTTGTCTTTTTCTGGACCATTGGTTGCTTCCTCATAAGTTATGTCTTCAGCCCAAGACTCTGGTTCATCTGTAATGCAAAGATTTGTAAAACCATACCTCTGAGGAGGTTTCCTGATGCGTTTCTCCGGCAATTGAGGTACTTCACTCTCAGAGTGATCTTCTTCTTCAGATAATGTCTGATAAGACTCTCCTTCAGTTGAAGATATGCTTTTCTCTAAATCATATACATAACTAGCATCATCTTGATTCAGTGGTGTCTTTTCACTTTCCTCCATAGAACTTTCCTCATGTATTGATTGCTGTTTTTCTATCTGTCCTTCGTTTATTTCTATCTGAACAATATCAGGCTCCATTATAATTACATCTCTACTTGTACATATTTTTTTAGTTTCCGGGTTGTACAATCTGTAACCTTTCACATTCTCAGAGTAACCCACTAATATGAATTGAACTGCTTTCTTGTCCCATTTCAATCTTTTATTTTTAGGAACATGCATCATTACTGGGCTCCCAAATATTCTGACATGACTGAGGTCAGGTTTTTGTCCTGTCCATACTTCAATTGGTGTCTTTTGGTCCAAACCTGAAGCCGGCGTTCTATTTTTTAAGTAGACTGCCGTGTTAACTGCTTCTGCCCAAAAACTTTTGTCCAGCTTGCCCTCGAACAATAAACACCTTGCGCGTTCAACTATAGTCCTGTTGAAACGCTCGCAGAGACCATTCTGCTCTGGAGTGTATGGATTTGTCTTCTGATGGATAATACCACAATCTTTCAAATAATTTTCCATCAAATCTGAACAAAACTCCCCTCCATTGTCGG
>DWPV01008096.1:0-10235 GCA_018251915.1 Urbanus proteus proteus
TGGAGTACCTGGAGTTCTCCTAACAGCGTTGAGGCGGCCATCGGGGGGGTTTTAGTGCGGTAAGAATCCCACATAACGCCGTGGGAGCGACGCCGGGTACCTTTTGAAGGTTTCCCCCTCGTCAACAAAAAAAAAAAGGTAATTCAAACCGTTAATACTTTACTTTCAATTACCTTTCTAACAAACATTTAATGGACTTCAACACATAAGTCTTCACTAATTTACATTTTACATTAATTTAATTGGTTCGATACAAAACGATTGTAACCGGTCCTACTGGTAAAAATACTGATATTTAAAAAAACTTAAAAGGTTTAAAATAGTGAATTATTTTTGAAACAAAGTAGCAGATGATCATACAATTGTATGAAGTGGATGTAATAGGCATTTCTATGAGGCAAGACCATATTCAAATAAGTATTGAATATGATCGTAGATTTCTCCGAAAACTTATTTGATATGCTTAATTTGTATACAGATTTTACCATCTTTCAGCCTTATGTTCACTACTGGACATAGACCACTCTTATTTTTATTTATTTACTATTTATTTATTATTTATAATATTTATTATTCATTTATTTATTTTTGTGTCACTCTACTCGGTCCACAAGCTACCATACTCTACAACAGCGCTACACTGCTGCTACGAAGGTATAAAATTGCGTAGCAGTGAATTCTTCACACTCAATCCATTTATCAACAATTTTACATAAACGATATGAAATTTATTCAAAGTTGGTTCCCGATTGAAAACATTTCGCTATAAGGTCAGCCAATTATGAACAGTCCATTCAACCGTCAACAGTTTGCAGTTTGGTCAACAAACAACAAACTCAATTTAACCGCGACAAGTATTCCACAAACCGAGCGAATTGTACCTCCGTGCAGTGATTTCTATAAATTTGTATGTACTTAATATTATACCGAATAAACAGTATTTAAATTGTTATTGCTTGCTAGTAGTGTTATAAGCTGTTATAGTGTTATATAGATTATAATTATCTGTATTAAAAATGTAATGGCAGTGCATGGCGTTTGGATCATTTATGTTACAGTTAATGATTTTAAGTTTGTATCGCGCAAGAAGTTTTAATGTTAATTCCTCTTTGCCATAATTTATTTAAGTCTAAACTTGGGTGTGTATATTATAGCTATAATTTAGCTGATTTTTTTTATATAAAACAGTTGTACAAATTTTATTCTTATGTATATTTTACATTAATTTTATTTAACAAATTAATGTAAATTGACGATGCTATTGAGACAAATGGCATATTTTCGTATCCCACTCTTAAAATACTAAAAAGGTACTTCAATTCAAAAAGATTAAACATTTTTTTAATTAGATAATTCAGTTTCTAGTATTTTGGAAATATCGAAATGAATCCAAAATGTCAATGGAATACCCCGTGCCACCTCCATGCGTGCTAATATAATACAGAGATCGTTGCCTTTTACGACGGACCGCAATAAGTTCTAACGCCTTTAAAATAGAGTAGTATAATATTTACGTACCTCTCCAATCTATCTCCTACCCGTTTCGAGTCGTATATTTCCCTTGCAGGCACTAGGTCACTTTCCTCTAGATCCCTTCGGTTTCCATTATAAAATAAGGGGAAGGTCCAACAGTACAGAAGACGCGAGAATAATCCTGGTGGTGTTTTTGGACCACTTTCCTTTTTAATTTTTGCTGTGTCCTTTTGAGATTTTTCCGTCTTTTTAACACCCATTTTTACTACACAAGTATTAATACTAATTGAATGAAAGTTTTGATTAATATTCACTTTACATTAAATCTTATTGTTATTTAAAAGCACTTAAAAACGAAATCTTTATGAACATATTGCGCGGAGGAACACAGTTTGGGTGTGAGCGCGACTTGCGTTAATTACATACTAAGTATTTATTTTTCATTCGCTCCGATTAACACGTTATTTATTATGCATTATACATTAAATATGTCGCCATAATCTTTATTAAGCGATACCTAATCCACACATGACGAGGTGTCTTATCGACCGAGGTGACGTTGCCTCACGACACAACGAAGAAGGTAATAATTATTACTGACAACAAAAGAAATGTAAGAAACATTATCAATGTCAAAGATATTATACGAGTCTAGATACCATATTTTAAAACAAGCGACATACGATAGACTGTACGTTTCTGCGTAGTTGTAATAAAGTAATTGTATTTATTTCTCTTGGTGCTATTGTGTAAACTAGTTTTACCTTTATCTTCCACCTATGATGGGCGAAGAAACAAGTGTGCGTGGTTAGCTGAAACCGAAACTATTAAGAATATATCGAAAAATGAAAGGAGTTACGAGGCTAACTTTATTAAACACTGTCAAATAATCAATGAAATAAAGGGAAATAAATTAAACAAACCTATCCGGAACAGCTTACATTACGTGTATAATGTTACTAATTAGAATCAAATTTTTGAAATTAACTATGCTTATAATACTAAATATTTTCTTCAAAGCTAAGTCTTAGAAAATACACACTTTATCCCATGCATAACTATTACTAGCTTCCCCTAATCTATCAATTCATTGAGTAGAAGGGAAATCGATTTTTACAGCATTTTTTTGCTTTAAGTAAAAAAATACCATTTAGTCATTAGGGGGCGTCCATAAATTACGTGAGATTTTTAAGGGGGGTAGGGGGTCGAATCAAATCTCATCTAATGTTACGTTGGAGAGAGGGGGGTTTCGGCAAATATCACGCAATTTTTTTCTGATTGACACAAAAAAATATATACTATTTTGGTCCATTTAATCCAGATATACAACAATTCGGATATTTTTATCGCAGTAGTTACGATCTAAGTATTCTATTGTTAAATTTTTATTACACTTATAACTCTCAGCGATATTGATTAATAGTCTTAACTAGCCGTAATAAAAGCACGAATCAAATTTTTCTTTTCTTTTTACAATAACAATCCAACACGTTTACATAAGAAACCCACATTTTGAAAAATCTCACGTGAGATTGGGGGATGGGGGAGGGGGTTGAATAAAATCTCACGACATCTCACCAAGGGGGGAGGGAGGGATAGAAAATTAAAAAAAATACCTCACGTAATTTATGGACGCCCCCTTAAAAAAAATGGCTGTAGGTATGTGTTGTAATTTTCCAAAATTTCACTTTACATCTAGACGGTATAATATCTTTAGTGAATTTATACTGAACAATTTAGTAATATTAATGTTAACAATTGTTACAATACTTTGATTGTTTCCATGCAACTTGTTTAAATAAGTATACCCACAGAGTTACGAAATCAAGTACCGAATTCGGAACACATGTACATGGCAGAGTTAATGCGTGATTTAAATGTTGATACTATGTATCAATGTACAAGCATATATGGTTATAAAATATAATTTAATTTAATTTATTAAATAATAGCAAAGTACTTAGTTTTCTTTTAATCCTACAGACATTTTCAATAAACCAATTTAAAAATCCACAAGATCCACACGTTGTCTACTAATATTCGTGCCACACGTGCATCATTATGTGTTATCTATTGATTCATCTTATTGTGTTTTGTATCATTCTATTTGGAATTCTCAACACGAACCAAATACTCACAGAAACACTTTTCATTATATACTAGCCGATCCCCGCGGTTTCACCCGCGTTAAAGAATTAAAAAGGCATACAACAAGGCTCGCGTATTCGCGTGGAGCGCGCGCTAATACAATTTCTAAAAAATAAAGTAATATGTTCCGGTGAAAGTCCCGTCAAAATCGGTCCAGCCGTTTAGAGGATATCTCGGCCAAACAGACAGACCGACAAAAAAATTGCATTTTTGTTATTGGTATTGTGTATACTTTTATATGCATTGAGTAAAAATGCTGTAAAAATGAAATCACAAACAGGTACTTCAATTTTATTTATATTGATAGATTGTCTTCAGAGTTTACACTCTAATTTTGACACCAAAGTTCGCGCTTGAAAGTAACAATTTTTAAGATTAACCGTAAAATTATTATTATTGGGTTTTTACCGTCATTAAAACATATTTTTGTACCATCCATTGGTAATGTATTTTCGTTAAGAAAACTGTGTTTAAAAAGTGGGCCGTCGCAACGTTGAATCTCAAAGACGTACCTATCTTTCAAGTTAACGAAGTATTAATAGTCTGTATTAAGTAAACAAGGTCAATCTTAGTTGCTATTATTTGATTTTTTTTATTTAAACTTCAATTAAAAAGTTTTACAAAGAGCTAATTTATTAGCTAGTCGCACTCTCTAACGGTCAACAATTGGCTTTATATTAAAAAATAATGGTTTTTACCATTATCTCAATGTTCGTCGCTATGTAAATTACAGATTTAACATCTTCAAAATTTACCTATAAATTGACAGATTAACAAATTAGGTCTCGTTACCTTATCGAGTTGGGTCACATCAGATTAGGCTAACAGTTTTGCAGCCGAATCTAATCACAGCCGTATCATAGTGAATTTATGATAAACGTTAATTATGTCAAGCGAAACAACGAATAAAATATCATATGGACACATGAAAATGCAAATTCTTTATGACATTGCAAATAGTAATTTGCGTCAGATTCTACGCACAGACGGTGTGGTGAAAAGGAGTGAGGGAAAATATTTACATTTCTTTATTCATGAAGTTAATGTTAATAAAATTGTATTTAATGAACTGTAGTAGGTATTTATTACTGAGATAATTAGTTAAGAAAATAAAAAATAACATTCGTATTTAATTATAGATAAGTTTACCTATAGAGCTCGACTGAAAGATTATTTTTCAGGTCATTGATTCAAAACATTACGAAATATTGTGAAATTTACTAATTTTATGACTACGTAAAAGTATTTTGGCAAAGGGAGATCTCCTGCCAGGCTAGTCGATTATGCCTCCCCAGGCATGATCGACTAGCCTGGCAGGAGACTGTCGGGGCATGGCCGCTCCCCAGCGGCCATGCTCCGACAGTCTTAGTTCGGAGCTTGTATATATGCCAGGACTACTTCGATAGCGTGATTCAGAATATTCGTAGCGCCATCTCTTGACGTCTAGCGGGAAGTCGCCTCACTATTATTATTATTATAAATAATTATAAATAGCCCTTCTATTTTACTTAAGAACCACACAGACCATTTTCCCAGTAAAACTTACTCATTGCTAAGTATTAATAGTTAATCTAAACCAGTGTCAGGCAAAAGAAAATAATACTTCACATAAATTCCCAGGAGCAACAAGTGTAAAAACTTTTTCCATTGTACAGTAATCTATATGCGATTATTATTTCTTTTTGTATATCCAGCCTCGCGTAATCACTAAACTTCAAGAGTGTACGAACCTTTGCAATTTTTACTCGGCAAGATTTCAAAAATTCTCGAATCGGCACTTATTATACGGGATCGGTAACATCGGTACGGTACGACGTGGATTGAATTATATTATGGCGGCATGGCCTTTATCTGGCATCCAGTGAAAAGTTTCGGACATAACAATATATATTTTGTAGCATGTGTTTAAAAGCTTTTCTGATGTATCCTCGATATGAGAGAATCCACCTCACTTGCATATAAGACCTTAGGCTACAGGAGCATCATGCATGGTTGAGGATGTATATGGGTGGCCGTGACAAGACAAACAGGCTAAATGTTAGTTATCTTCTTTTAACTTATATAAATGAATGCATATAAATGTTGCAAGCTTGCAGCTAGTTGCAATTTTGATTAGGTTTAAACCCTTATTGACCTATGTTGAGAGAAGCCCATTCTCCCTTAAATTACACGAAAACGCACCCTACCAAAGGTTTTTTTCTTTTTATATACTGAACCCCAAATAGAATTTGACTCCTCCTGAAAGACTTCACAGATGTGTTATTATCTCTGAGGACTAAGTTGGAACGCCTTAAGAGTATGTCCTTTATTGAGGCGGTTTTGAGGCGATTACCGATGTGTATACTTAACACACGATATTAAAGATACTGTGGCCTAACCGAATAATGGTTTATTATTGTATTAATAATCCTCATTTTCATTTTTTTTTTGCCTTTTTCAGTTTCATTTTCAGTTTTCATTGCCTTTTTTCATAATATATGTATGTAATTGAAGCTCTACAAATAGTTTGTAATAGGAGTGCCACTGCAGCGTATTAAGCGTTAACAAACAACTATATAGAGGGTGTTACCACCCCTGGGATTCAGACGCTAAGCAATTTACGTCAGTAACTTTAATGGCTAATTTAGAACTTAAATAGCATATCGCAAAACGTCAAAACGAAAATGCATATTTATAAATATGTATATGTACTGGCTCCATTTATTCTGAGTATTTGTATTTTGCATTTGTATTTATTATATCTATACAAATAAATAAAATTGAAGTGTCTGTTTGTGATTTCAAAATAACATTTTATTTATTCAATGCATATGAAAGTATACACGATACCTATAACGAAAATGCAATCAAAAAATGTTTGTCTGTCTGTCTGTCTATTTGACTGAGCTAATCTTCTAAACGACTGGACCGATTTTGATGGGACTTTCACTGAAAGATTGCTGAAGATCTAAGGCGTAACATAGGCTATTTTAATTTTTGAAAAATCCCTTAGCGTGCACTCCACGCGCATGCGCGCCCCGCCGCGGGACAGCGGGACGATATTTATATTTAAATATTTATTCCTTTTTACTTTTTAAACGCGGGTGAAACCACGGGGATCAACTAGTATGGAATAAAAACTTTGACGACGTCCGACGACAACTTTGCAACAATCAAATAGGATTATGGAAACAAGTACTTTGTCAATTAATCCAATTTATTTTCTATGTCAATATTTCCTTATCTCTTTACAAATTAACCCACTTTATGAATGAGTTTTTAATGCACGTGATTATTTTAAAATTACCAATTTGATATTCAAGCAAAAATTGTATCTTTATATTAAGCAGAAGACTCACTTTGCTAGTGAAGACGACGAAGTCCACTGTATATCATGCTTAAGCGAAGACCTAATATATTTTACAGTCAATAAGAAAAAATATAATATTTAATTCTATGCGATTCCCTTGTACATTATAAGAGGCAACAAAATTTAGAAGATGCGCGGCAGTATCTTGTGAACATCAACCACATTGGAAAATCCTCCATTAGGGGGACCTATGACCAGAAATGTAGGAACTATAAAATCCACCTGATTTTAAGTGGTCACTGCAGTTTTATAACCTTAATTTAAATAGATAAGTTGTAAGAATGATTCCGTTACAGACAAAAACTAATAAAGTTGAAATGCAAAGAATTTGCTGTTTTAACTCTTTGTTACGTGTTTTCCATGCATCCTCACAATAACGCAATGCGGGAAATCACCATAGCCAAGCACAAACGTATTTGAAAGACAAAGACTAGTTATATTATTGAAAATTCACGGTAACATGTTATATTTTGGGACTTATATGGGATTTGAGACTGTAATTTTATTCATGTTGTAAGTATAATAAATAGCCTTCTACACGCATATAAAGTTGGCTTAACACATAGATACCTATAAATGAGATAATGGTCTAAATACGCCCTTAATTATTGGCACTTTGAGGATGTTTTCAGATAACAAAAAATTTTGTAATGAAACAATTTTATCGGTCATTTATCAAGCAACATATGATATGATGTATGCTAATATGGGCACGTATTTCTAATCTTATTAATTCTGCATTTAACTGCCGTTTATGTTGCATACTTACATACTTTTTTACTTACTTACATATTTTTTTGATGATTACAAACTAATAAAACCATCATTGTGGTTTATTCTGGTACTAAGTTATGTATACAAAACACATTAAAAAGCTTTGATGAGCAAAGTTAATAAAATATCTATCTAGAATTTATTGCAAGTGGACGCTCACTCATCAACGATTAATGTGACCAGCTTTATTTCCTTTTACACGTGTTACTATCCTACAGAAGCAATGCGGCATTTTTGCTGTTATGAATAAATACATATATATGTAGAGCATACGACAACAATCATTAACCCCGTTTCGTATTGTGTTAATTAACTTCAGTTATAACAACTGTTAAGTGGTCAGTTAAAACTATTTTAGCGTACAGATCCTGTCCAGGTTTCTTTTCAAGTGATAAAGCCTCCTAGGTATTTCTTTTTTGTACTCATTTACGGTTAGCGGTGTTGATTTTATTTGCTCTTAATGGTGGCTGATACTTAACGCAGCTCGACTTGTGTGACAACTCTATTTCCTTCCACCTTTCGGTAGGTTTCTTATGAATAATGAATGAATAAATGTTCTTAGACCTCTTTCTCTTCTTTTTCTCTTTTACGTTCAAGTATATTAAACTTTATCGGATACTGTAAGGACTGAACAAAGAGAGGATAGGTCCTACCCATGTTTAAGTCAGTCTCTAAATACTAGCCGTAAGCCGTAATCATGTAAAGTCGGCGATGCATTGGCGGTTTCTCTGGTTTTGCAAATGTCTTAAACATAAAAAAGAAACTTCTACATTAAACATGTTTGATTTTAGGTTCAGAATCGTGACCAGAGATAAGGAATAGTTTAGTTTAGTGGAATTGTTATGGCGACTGGAATTCGTTAATTCAGCCATCACATAATACACATATTTCTAACATAAACTTCCCAATTAGCCTTGTGTCCATTGATTTACTAGTAAAAATACGTTTTTTACTTGCGGTAAATTAATGCTTGTGCCGTTTAGAAGATCCAACTAGTCCTACAGACAACAGACAATTCTACAGACAACAGCATGACTTTATAATGAGATACCTCTATTTATGACGATGTACTTATCACAAAATATTGATAGATGATGGCTATAATATCAAAAAATCGTAAATATTGTCATGTAAGAGATAAAACTAAGGATTGTGTTCATTCATAATGATTTAGCAAAATCAGAAGGCTACACCTTTTCGATAGTGATTGAGCGGTATTTGTTGCAACAAATAACAGCTTATGTCATTACTTTAGTGTCTTGATAATTATGAAAATATAATGTAGATACTTACTGTAAAATAATAAAACCATTTATCAGTAATAATAAATAGTTGTGTACCTAATGATTAATGGTAGCATGATATTGATGGTGCTAGAACTCTTTGTGGTTTAATTGTTGTAATGACCACATAACTTTCTGCTGTATAACTGTTTATATGACTAGTATGTCTATAATATTTCAGTTAAGTAGTAGAGCCCCATGTGGTTCGACTCCGGCGGCACCACTCCCACACCTATTTCTGCCTTATGACGGCAGTGTTAAGCACTGCTGTATTCTGGCATGAAGCGTGTGGTAAGGAAGACATACTTATTCCAGACTAGCTGATCCACGCGGTTTGACCCGCGTTTAAAAAGTAAAAAAGAATACAAATTTAAACATATATTATTATGTCATCCCGCTCTCCCGCGACGACGCGCGAAAGCGCGTGGAGCGCGCATCAATGGATTCTCAAAAATTAAAGTAGTCTGTGTTACGCCTTAGACCTCCAACTATCTTTCAATGAAAGTCCCGTCAAAATCGGTCCAGACGTTTAGAAGATTACCTCAGCCAAACAGACAGACAATTTTTTTTAATTGCATTTTCGTTATATTTTCATATGCATTAAGTAAATTTTATTTATTTTGTATAGATGTTCCAAGTCCTCAGGGGTAGGAACGCATTTTTGACCAACTTCTTATCTGATTTTGGTAACAATTGTCCATGGGCGGCAGCGGTCAATTACCATCAGATTGACCGGATGCTCGTTTTCTACTGTCATGTAAAAAATCCGTGAGCATGGTTTAAAACAAACTCTTCTTGCGTAAAGTATTTCAACTTAGGCCTTAAGATAAGAATACAGTCAACGTCGCTCGCGTCCCATTTGAATAGGTGACAGGTCTCCGTCGCAAACAGTCCTTACACAGGCTTGTGTTCTTCAATGGTCACATGTGGAACGGACAGGCATATTAGAATTCTGCTTACACTTGTGTGTACCGTGATAGGCAAGATTTCAAGCTAAATTACATAGATTTGGCTCACATAAAAAAGTAGGTAGATCTATCATTCCTAACAAAAAAATATAGCCATTTTTAAAATGGTTGGGCTTATAAAAGTGATTATGTGAGCGTAAATAAACTACGAGAACTGACAAGAAACCACGCCAGTTTTGTGTAAGTGTGTGCGTATAAATACATGAAAGTAGCGTAGTTTTTTGGCTTCACTCAAATACA
>DWPV01008097.1:0-10234 GCA_018251915.1 Urbanus proteus proteus
AGGCGTTCCATCTCAGTCCTCAGGGGTAGCAACGCATCTGTGGTCAACCCCAAGTATGACCGTGATCATATCTGGGGATGATTACAAATGTCCATGGGCGGCAGTGGCCACTTACCATCAGGTGTACTGCAAGCTCGTTTGCTACTCACATGAGTCACATGTTATAAAAAAATCTTCACCTAACCTTGACTCTGTTGTCTACATACCTAAACTCTTGAATGAGGATGTAGCTAATACACTGGACGTGTTCATTAAATGCAGTCGCGTGGAGTGTAGATGACATAATTGAGGATTTTATTAGGAGGATGTAATATCAACCGTACCAGAGTGTGATATATGTTCCAGGTTCGAAATGCGGTCACGTTCTGCGTTTGAGCACGTAGTAGCTATATCTATTAGTGGTCGCTCAGAGGTCAAAATTTTAGTTTGTTGTAGTGAAAAGGTGTGGTTTCCGTCTGATTCACTATCACATAAGGTGATCATCTTGGTTCTCGGAAGGGACAATGCATCTGCCTGCCTATAGAATCCCTATTCTTTATAAATTGGAATAAATATAGGTGCGTACGTTAATTTAAATACATGCTTCCATAGGTAATACATATTCCATACATATGTAGGTAAAGTATAATTTTTTACCCTATATTTGAACTGAAAGAAAGATTGTTACAAAAAGTAAAATTATATACATAATCCCCAATATATGTACGTACAATAGGTAATACGTAAGTACTTAAAACAAATTAAACATGACGAAAATGTCAAGTCAACTCAAACATCCAAACAGCTAAATATTAGCGTAATTCGGTCTCTCCCTGGTACTTGTTTACGAAAATAGAGACAAAAGTATAGACGTTGTTTGTGTTCAAAGGGAAGTGGAAAACACGGCTTTGGCACAAATAAAGGGGGTAAATGAAACAAGTGGTGCCCAAATTTATTATGATTTCCATGTTTTCTTTGTAATTTTTTTTGACCGGGCGTAGAGTGCCTACAGTTAACATTATAATACGTTCCTTTATAAAAAAAGGGATGAACAAAAGAAGGTTGATATTACCCATCGTGGATTCCAAAGACACCATTATACCAATTTTTATTCTATAAGAGCAGCGTTAAGCGCTGCTATGATCTAGTTTCAAGGCGTGGTTAGGAAGACCGTTCAAATTTAGTCTTCATGAGTAGCAATGCACCTGGGATCTCATCATCGTTTTCGTCTATATAGAATATATGGATATAATATCCATTATTAGCATAAGACATAAAGAAACAATATAAATGAAGATTGGCTGTAAAGGACTTAGATCCGTGGCCGTAAAATAATTTTAAGAAAAAAAATGCACCTGTGACCGACTTTTAGTAGGATCCTAGGATCCTGGACCCTTATCTAAGACCAAGACTGTATGCACATTTGCTACTTCATAACTACAAAAAAACACACACACAGATGGACAATTTAATTTTGTATGTATGAATGTACCAAGTACCAAGTTTGTATAAAAGTTGAATCCGAGCCAAAACTACATAAAGCTGTATAAACTTCTATAGAAAAACGAAAGAACTTTTATGGAATTACCATAATATGTACGAGTACATCAGAATGATTTATTTTATGGTTTTTCTGTTGAGAACGCGATGAAATATCGTTAAAAATACGTAGGTACTCAGAGTGGTTGCAAAACTTTGTTCAATATAATGACAGTTTGCAACAGTTGGGAGACGATAGCTAGAAAATCAATAAGCAGCGATAAGGTATTAAAGAATTCCCAAAATTTATAGATAGGTTGAATTTTGGGTTGTGTCTCCGGCCAGGCCGACATAAACATGATGAATTTATATGTTTGCTTTGAGGATATTAATATTTAAACCCGTAGACGTGTATATACATTTATACATATACTTATTATTTTATCTCATAGATATAATTTTATTGTGCTGTGTGGTATCGGCTGTGTAAAGAATAGTTCCACTCCCTCTCTTCCCGTGGATGTCGTACGAGGCGACTAAGGGACAAATCCAGGAGATGAGCAGCAGCATCTTTCTGTGTAATATCAACACCTACTGCGGTCATCAACACGCATGCCAGGCGCGGTTTCTATGGTAAAAAACCACATGAAAGGTGCAGGTAAACCACGACCACAAGTCCCCGGCGACCCCGCTATACCGAGCTCTTGTAGCGGATCTATCTATCTATATGGCATCTAAATATATCCATAAAAATAAACCGATTTTAATAACTTTATTATTAATATAGACGCATATGTACCTAATACATACTAATTCTTAAACGAATTATATGTTAATAGAATAAATACATATAAATTAAAATAAACACAGAAGTATTACTAAAGGCGAATAACGGTATCTATAAATAATAAATGTATCTATACACATAAAGTATTTTAGTGATAATTGAAACAATTCACAATAATATAATAAAAGTATTTAAGACATTTTAGTGAAAATAAATAAAATATTTAGGATTTAGTTAAAATAAAAAAGCATCTCCGCGCTTTTCTGAATGTAGTGCGAATGTACACCTTAAACCTAGACGTTAAATACAATGGCTGTAAAAAGCCCTCTCGGTTCTAAGAATAATTGCCGGATTACCGCGAATAAGGATTTTTCATTTTATATTCTAGGCGTAAAAATATTAAGCGTTAGGTTACTAACGCTAACTTAAATGTTAATTTATTACAATAATTTCTAATATCATCTCCACGTGTCAGGTACCTACATTACATTCTCTTGGACTGTAGTGATGATTCCGGTGTGCTACGGATGCTACGAGCTACGAGCAGGCTACGTTAACGTTACGTAATGTGCATTCCGCAGATTTTGTAATAGCATACAGCGTGCTGTAAGGGTCACAAAAGAAGTAAAACTGACTTACCTTGTTCATTCCATTCCCCATCTTCGGAGTTATCACTTACGCCTAATTAATCAACAAGATTATTGTCATCTATTTAATAATACGCGATAATAAATAACACTGAACTTTTAACATGTTTTACAAAATAATAATTTTAACACAATGCCGATAATGTTTGTATTTCTAAAGGCATTATCTTCAATTACATTGAATCGTTAACTGTCAAATCGTCAACATGATCGCGTCACTATGACTACATTGTTGACGCCGGGTGCGACACGCGATTGTATCGATGACAGTATCGGCACTTTGCGTAAAAATGTGTACGAAATATTTCGGGGTGGCACGGATGATCGGGATCGTAACGTGGATGAGTTTGTTTTTTGTTTTGCACGCGCTTTTATGTTATCGATCGTTGCGAGCGTATCGTCGAGTGCGGGAAAGCCAGCGATGACCCGCGCGGTACAGCGACACGCGTGTACTCTGAGGCCGCGGCGCGCCACTGCCGTCTGCCGTCCCGTGCCGGCGTCACTGCGTCTATAAACCTTCTGATTCTGAGGCACGGAATGAATAGTCAGCTATGTCGATATTTGTTACTTTCACTGTGACTTAGTGCTTTACGCTGAACGAATTCGAGCTGGCAGGACAGCAATTTGTTACACTTGTAGTGTCATACACGCTCCACTTACGAATCAGTAAAATATATCCACGATAAAGACGTATTTTCGATCAATTGATTCGTTTATTTCCTTAGGTTTTTCATTTCATTTTGTACATCAAAATCAAAACAAAAATGTGCCTTAATTCAAAATAAGTAACTATTGTAGGTATTTTTAGGATGTATCACGATCCATCTTTACTAACTACCTATCTTACGATTAGCACATAAGCACAAATATACTCACGTATATTGTATATTATATGGATATTTTTTTGACGATAAAGCAAGCGATTGGTGGTAGTAATTATTATATTGATACACGCACGTTCAGTAACATTCAATGAAAGTTTTCGATTAGAAACTAGGCCTCCGAAAATCTATTCCGAAACTTAAGGTTTGCATGTTTTAGAGAAGGTAAATATCTATCATTATGAATAAAATACTTATTGGATAATAAAAACTAAAGAACACTCGATATGCTTATTCGCTGCACTATGACTAACTGAGGGAGGGCCAATTTCGTATCCAATGTGGCATTACTTTTAAAAAAACACGAGCGTTTTATATATCTGCGTGTAATGTTATATTGCATTATATACTCGTACATAGTAACATTCTTTTTAATACTTAATTGCTCTTTATTTTCGTAATATTTTGTATAGCATTTCGGTTTTGTAAGTTATTGAGGCGGTATAAAAATTTAAAGAAAGATGATTCAGTTCCGTTATTTTCTCGCTATATCCTTTCATACCCACCATTCCGGAAAAAGTGTGGTGGTCTTCAGGAGTTCCACCTATCTTCTAAAGCAGTTTTTTAAAAGTAAATTTAAACCGTCTCTTGTGGATACCTACTGGTGGGCAACAGGGAGCGGCGAGTCGATAGAAAATTGGGGGACGTATCTACTGTTAATATAATGATGGCAGATTTGTTGTTTCAATGAAGCTTTTTTTGTTATTTCATAGACAGCTGATGATGGTTGTAGTATAATTATTTATTTTCGCTAACCAAAGAACAGATTTTGACTATTTTGGCTTCGCAAAAAAATCTAATTATTTTTTGTTAGAACTCACGTAAAATTAGCAAGTACGTACGTTTAATTGCTGCTTCATATTAACGTAATCTATACAAATAAATAAAATTGAAGTGTCTGTTTGTGATTTCAAAATAACAACTTTTTACTGAATATGAAAGTACTATAATACCTATTTCAGAAATGCAATTTAAAAAAATGTCTGTCTATCTGTATGTTTGGCTGAGGTAATCTAGACGGCTGGACCGATTTTAAAGGGACTTTCAATGGAAGATAACTGAATATCTAAGGCGTAACATAGGCTACTTTAATTAACAAAAAAAGCGCGCAGAGAGTGGGATTTATGTGTATTCCTTTTTACTTTTTAAATGCGGCTGAAACCGCGGGGGTTAGCTAGTCAAATATGTATATAATATTAAGTATGAACGACAATCGAACTCAGTAATTTTCTAGAAATATCTTTGCTAAAAATATTTTTGCATTTTATTATTATTTTAATTTAGGCATTTAGGTACCTACACCACATAAAAATAAAAGGAACTTATCAATGAACGAGTATGGGACTTAATGGATTAAACTATGGGAACATCAGTAAAGAAAACCAACAGATCTCAGATTATGCAATATATTTTGTTTTATTACTTAATATATAAATAAAAAATAGATTTTCTACACTCTACTTACCAAAAGACTACTTCTACTTAGACAACTATTTTAACTTTAATTGATTATGATTCATAATTTATGAATTAAGGAATGTAAGTACTTAATATTTTGGTAATACTTAACATATGACTAGATTAAAATGCATAAATGCTTTTATAAACCTGTTGAAGTCAGAAAATAGAAATAAAATAGTTTAGATGTATTTTTAGGATGTAGATTCTGCTAGTTCCAGGAACGCTGCACCAGGAATTTATTTTGTCCGATGATTTTCATATTTTAATTGTAAAGAAATACAAATTAATTCATTGGCTTCGATTAAATATTTACCTACAAATATTGATATAAGTTATTACATGAAAAGGTATACACAATCACAAAATACATTTATTTTCTGATAAAAGAAACACTATCTAATAAGATAATTTAAAACAGAGGTTACCTTTATCATGATTATGATTATAAGTAATAATGAAGTAATCGCATCTTCAAGGCATTATTCTTGTCAGGCGGTTTCCCTTCACGCGTGCGTGTCACACGCAGGACAGGAAACTTATCTATGAAACACAACACAGATCAAATCTGCACGCTGACATAACCGCTTGACAGGATAAACATCCTTAAAGTAGGTACCCGTACGACATACAACACAATAAACCACGCAAGTGTCACAAGTTATTTTGGGAAATACTTATTTCCTATGTCGTTTGGATTTATGCTCGTTTTTCACTTTAGTGTTAGTGGTAGTGTTACTCGGCCGTGGACGAGCAACAAGCGTCAAGCCAACAACGATGAGCAGAGCGCCGTACCACCACCGCCATGATGCGCCCTCTTCGAAAACAGCTATACCGATCAAACCCTGTTATGAACAAAACATTCCATTATATATTATAACAAAGTCTATATCATATGTTTCTTTTATTACAATTAGACAGTAATAAACCAACACGCAAGTCACCTCAGGTCAGTGACCACTTTTGCTTCTATACATGTAATGTACCCCAAATAAGATCACCCTTACTTGTGATTAGCTACAGATTTGTTGAACCCAAGAACTAGATTTGAAACCTGTATCTTGTCACAACTTAATTACTTACTGCTATCAGACAAATATACATAGGTGAGACAATGGTACAACTTGAGTCGAACCTGCAACTTATATTTAAAAAGAACCTCCAGGAAAGGATAACGAGTAATAACTGGGAGGTACCAATGCCACACCTATTTGTAGCATGAAGGAGTTCTTGTTCTTTATTGAAGAGTGTGGTTTATCAGCTTACTTATCCTAATTATTATTAATGCGAATGTCCGTTTATTTGTTTGTAATGCCTTCACGCATCAACATCTGAACCAATCGTGATGAAATTTTGCAGACACATTGCCGTGGGTCTGGAAAAGGACATAGAGTACCTTTCATCCCGAAAAGTAATAGTACTCCCGAGGGATAAAAAAAATACTTTTATACCTACAATGTATCTACTTTTATACCTGCAGCCTCTTTGTATGAATGTATACATTAGCGCGAGTGAAGCTGCGGGTAAAAACTAGTCATATAATATAACAGAGTAGCAATGTATCTGCAACTTAAAAAAAACTCCTGTTTAAATTTGGTTACAGACGTCAATAGGCACTAGTGATCACATACCATCAAGTGAACTTCACACTTATTTCAATCTTACAATAGAAGTTAACTGTAAGTTTTTATATACATACAGACAGCACATATGTGGACGCAGCAGAGATGACAGTGGGTACAACAGAGTTGCTTGCGGCATCCAGTGATCGAAGGTAGTGTCTACAGCCCCAGGAGTTAGCCAGCACCATGAGAATCAGAAGTATACCCGAAATTAGGTAGCTATTACCCTGGAAATAAAAATCAATCAAAAATCATTAATATTTATTTGTAAATGAGCATGGTGCAATTGACAAAGAATTCATAAAGTAACTTACGGAACTATACCATTAAAGGATATATACATAATATTGAAATCTACCAAGTGTTAGCAATTCTATTATTCATTTCAGTCTTTGGATTGACTTAGATGAAAAAGATTCATGTATGTGTATGAATAATGATATCAAATAGTACTAGTTGATACCCACGGTTTCACTCACGTTAAAAAAATAAAAAGGATTACTTATGAAAACATAGGTAACATCCCGCGCTCCCGCGAGGGGCCCGCATGAGCGGGGCGCGCGCGCTAATGCTTTTTTGAAAATTAAAGTAGCCTATGTCATGCCTTAGACCTTCAGCTATCTGCCAGTGAAAGTCCCGTCAAAATCGGTCCAGTTGTTTAGAAGATTAGCTCAGCCAAACAAACCCACATTTTTTTATTTTATTGCATTTTCGTCATTGGTATGGTGTATACTTTAATATACATTGAGTAAAAAAATGTTATTTTGAAATCACAAACAGACGCTTCAATTTTATTTATTTGTATAGCCTGTTTAGAATAAATTAGATAATATGGAATAGTAAGTTATTTGGTGTCTACTGAAAGTGAACTTACTAAGAAAGTAGGAGGATCTCCAGATAATTTTCCCAAGCAACTCCCGACCGTACTCCATAATCCTGATAAGAATGCCTCATGCAACATCTTGACTTATTGTATGCGTTTTTCTACATAAATACGGACTGAAACTGTGTATTTGTAATAAAGTTATAAATTAATAATTTGGCAGGTAAGTAATGTTAATTAAGTAAGCTTTTAAAACTGTTTGTTTATATTTTTGTACGTATTATTGTTTTTATATTGTTTGACGACTTTCATGTAAAATGCCGGATGTCACTGTCGGTTGTCACTGTCAGCTGTGAGCTGCATCACGCTGAGCATAAAGGAAAGAGACAACAAGTGATTTTAACTTTTAATGACATTACTCTTAAAACTATTATTTTTTACATAAAAAACAACACATTAGTTAAAAAAGACAGTTATTATTTAAATAATTGCATTCATTGCAGTTCTGCAGGACTTAATGTTTATAATGGATGTTTCAATTATCTCCTTTTGTCTTATATAAATAGAGAAAACAAATGGCACTTAATAAAATTAATGTCAAATTCAAAGATGTCAAATTGTCAAATGAAATGAAAAAGTGACCTAAAAAGTTCCGAAGCAAAAGCAGCAAAACTATAAAAGTCTGGAGAATTCTTTGGCTCGCTTAGTTCGCTTCGATTAATATACATTAACGCATATTCAGTTTGTTGGAGTATAAAGTTCGGCATAATACCTAATTTTATAGATTGTGTCAGTCCTTTGATTCAGATTTAGTTGTTTCCTGAAGAGTTACTGTGATATTAACAGCTAACACGCTTTTTCCAATTATACAATTTAAACACTTGCTTCACGTGCTCCCTATTTTTTACACAAAATGCTTAACATCAATAAAGAAGATAAAGTTTTGATTATTTGCAATAAAAATGAACCGGAGTCTTTAAAAAGTTTATGTGCGGACGTGCAGAAATTTACTAATGGATCAGTTATTTCAGAAGACTCGGAAAAAATTACTTCCTGTAAGTATTCTTGTAATTAATGAATTATTAAAGTAGAATAGTAATCTCTATAATTTTATACTTTTAATAGCTGGGTTTAATTAGTCTGATATGCTTTTTTATTAAAAAAAAAGCCAAGTGAGTGTGACGTTTAATTCATGTGATTAAAATCCGATATTGCCACATTACCTTACATTTTTTATTTGTATTGTAGTTTTATACTGTTTTTTGTTTTAGCTTCACACCCAGTATCAACATTTGACGTAGTGGTTTCAAATCCACTGCCTCCACATAGCGTGCAACATACAGATGAGTTACTGGCACTTATCATTAAAGTATTAAAGCCCAATGGGAAACTGATTGCGACAGACAACAAGGATTTGAGTGTACCACTCAAACTGAACGGTTTTATTAATGTGCAAAAAAATAATGATGATACAATATCTGCCCAAAAACCATCATTTGAGGTATGTCTTTTTTCTAAAATCCAATACCATTGCAATATAAAATTATTTTGAGACTAGCTTTTGCCCACAGCTTCGCATGCATTAAATTACATATAGACCTTCCTCATAAATCACTCTATCTATTAATAAAAATCAAATAGAAATCCATCGCATAGTTTTAAAAATTTTAGCATACATAGGGACAGACAGCGGAAAGCGACCGTTTTATACTATGTAGTGATTAGTTTATACTACTACTATTTAATGTTAAATAACATTTGTTCCTATTAAAACCCACCTGAGTTTCAATCGGAACTCAATTATGTCTCAACTTTGAATAAGATGTCGTTACTCATTAGGATATTTTATTGATAAATACTAATAAGGTTAACTTATATGTCACTTCAGGTTGGATCTAAATCAGTTCTAAAGTTAAGCGACAAAGCCAAGCTATGGACGATAGACAACAACGATGAAGACCCCTGGTTAAGCAAGGATGACGGTGACCTCATTGAACAAGACCTGCTTATCGACAAGGATGATCTGGCTAAACCAGACAAGCAGTCACTCAGAGGTAAGATAAATTTTGCTCTACAAAATAGATATATTTTCTTTGTATGTATTTTTTTAAGAATTAAAATGACATAAATGTAAAAACTACATAGTAGAGAAAAAATAATTTGAATTGGGAAATACTATATCAATTCCCTTTCAATTGGAACTACTACAACTGGAGTCAATGCTGCATTAGGTACTTCAATATAATTTTATACTGTATCAGGCAGTTCACTTTATGGATAAAGTGCAATCTATACAAATAAATATTTGTGTCGGTCTGTCCATTTAAAAAAGTAGTAGCGCGTGCTTCACTCGCATGTGGGCCCCTCGCTGGAGAGCTGGGTTTCACATTTTGTTATTTTTACTTTTTAAATGCGGATGAAACCGCGGGGATCAGCTAGTATATATGTAAAGCTAATGTAACTATAAATTAAGTGATGGGATATAACGCTTCACGCTTCACACTCATAGCCCCACAGTAGGATTTTCTCCTGTGTCGTGGGTGCCATGGACAACACAC